>JACGAQ010004144.1:0-18821 GCA_014119065.1 Orius insidiosus | reverse complement strand
AATGTTTATGTGTACACTGAAAAAAAAGCAGTTGTAATATTGATGAAACGCAAATTGTTGACTTTTTTTCATTGCCACAAGTAGTTTTTTCATCTTAATAATAATTTTTTTTTCATTGAGTTATGATGGCATTGTTGTTACAACGAATCGTCGATTTTTTTAAATTGTACAACATAAATTTTCGTTACCATGAATTTTTTCATAGCACCAACAATTATTTTAAAATGGGATAATGAATTCTGATTATCAAAATTACTCGTTGTTCTTGTGATTGTCTCAACAAAGAGTATGGTTAAAATAATGAACTATTTACATCGTTTTTAAAAATAATGAAACCAATCATACATTCCTATGTCTTAATTATTGAATTTAATGATTTTGCATTACTAAGAAATTAATGATACTTAATTACCGTAGTAATGAATTTTTTATCATTGTTTTAACAATTTTTTTTTTCAATAAACTTTGTTTCTTCATTATTAATTTAATAAATTTTCGAACGAGCGCTATTTGAGTGAGCGGTTTTGGTTTTGCCGCGTAAATTTAAAAACATTGATCTCTCTATCCAACATTACCTACTCATTTTACCAAACTGTTTTTTTTATTTATCAGTTTTATTTTTAATTTCTGTAATTTTTTTTTTTTTTTTTTTTTTTTTTTTTTTTTTTAATATCACGTTTATGCTGTAAAAAACCTAAATACAAAAATTAGTTTTGATACCTACAGGTAGGTAGTCGATAACAACCTTTATTTTTTTGGGCCTAAAATTTTTCGGAACACTTTACGGCCGTAATGTTATCCGATTTTCTCTAGATTTTCCTTTTGTGATTATCTAGCGAAAGCAGACATTCATCGAAATTCGCCAAAATGCGGTGGAGATCATCTGTCGGTAGGTAATGCTGCGGCCATATATACCTACATCCGATCCTTATCAAATTTACACTAAATACTCTTTACCTATATGAATCCCGAATTCAAGTTAGGTAATAAATTCGATGAATTTTAGTAATAAAGTAGACAAAGTTTGGTTAGCTTTGTTAGCCGCAGCGCCGTTTTAAAACCTTCAGACAGTATTATCTCTTCGAAATTCGAAAATCGCTCTCCAGAATTTCTTATTCAAATAGCATTTTATGGGGGTTTCTAGAAGCTCATTCTCCATATACTAGACGATGACGGTAAAACAAGAACTTCTTGAGGAAGTTAATTCTGGCAGAGTAAGTTATTTTAATTCGGTGTTTTTCCTCCAACCTGAGCGGCTAATTTGCTGTGGCAACGATGAGTTTGCAATTTTGACTCGCAAAGTGTGAAGGGTAAACCGAGTTGACTCGCATCCTATCCGAAATTTTGACGAAACCTCAAAATTTGAAAAGACCCCCCTGAAGGAGATGTTGCTCAAGATTGTTGCTATACCGTCTCAACGGTTTAACGGTTTAAAAATTAAACGGTCTCAACGGCTTTTAAAATCAAATATCAATGAATTAGTTCATTGTGTAAATGATTCATTTTTTACTTTTTTTTATTTTTAAAATCAGTACGTAAAGCAATGAAATGATTCATCGAATCAAAGAAATCTACTTACAATTTATGTATTTATTTCGTCAAATTCATACTTTTGGTTTTAACAATAATGAAAATTTCGTACATAAGACAATACTTTTTATTAACTTCAACCCCTCCAAAAAACCGCGAGAAATCGTTCATTTGTCCTCCGACTCTCAAGCGAGGAAGTTCGTTGCCCTCTGGACAAGTTTAGTGCGTACGCAGCTTATCTCCGAAAGGCACCATCATTAAGGTAAGCAATAAAAAATGTACAACTCGATATTATTATATTATCTTCATTATTTACAGCGACACCTATTTTTTCAGTCCAAATTTTAAAATGCGGTGCTTTTTATGCGTTTCGACCTTTCCTACTTTCAATGAACTGTATAGTCACCAGAAGCGTGTTCACAATTTAAATAGTACTCAGATTTTCATTGTGTTGAATGCACCCAAAAATTTACGCTTTTTAAAAGATACAAAAAACATATTTTGACAAAACATATAAACAAATCATTCGATTCCGCAAGTCATTTTACCCCTATGGAACGCAATTCACCCATTACTTCTCCAGTTCAACCCTCCACTTCATCATATAACATACAAACTCTACAAACATATAACATACATGAAAATCAGGCGTCAGATCCAGCTTTTTTTAATTTTCCCATATCATCAGATCAAGTCGATTATGACTATAATGCTCATTTAGAATCAATAGAAGAATCAGCCTTTCAATTTTGTTTAAGCCTTCACAACAAAGACAATCTTTCAAGAAAAGACGTTTATAATATTCAAAAATCTATAAGTGAAGAGATTATCGCCCCTATTTTAGATTTATTTAAAAATATTATAACCTGTCAAAAAAATCCGGATCAATCTCAATCCTTCCTTAGCGATATTATGTGCTGTATATCTAAACTAAGAAATCCATTCCAAAATTTTGACTCTGATCACAAGTTTTATACAACATTACAAATTAAAAATAATACCAATCACTATGAATCATGTTTCAAAGAATTCAATATATGAAGAAATAGCACCTGCACATAAAAATGGTGAACTCATACATAAAACAGTAAAAGCAAGTGGCATTCTGATGCCCTTAAAGTATCAGTTCAAAGTTTTTTTTGAAAAAAATAACCTTATCACGAGCACTCTGAAGTACATAGAAAGTTTAGAGAATAATAACAGCAAAAGATTAACCAACTTTGTTCAAGGAGAGCTTTGGAAAAGAAAAAAACAATTATACCCTGGTCAACTTTTGATACCATATATTTTTATATAGATGATTTTGAGATAAATAACCCATTGGGGACCCACGCATCTAAGGATTCCATTTGCAATTTGTACTATTCTTTCCCTTGCTTACCGTTTAGCGAGTCTAAAATTAAAAATGTTTTTCTTGCTTCCTCCGTTAAATCAAAAGAATTAAAAAATTTCAAAACGAAAAATGTTTTCAGTTATTGATTGAAAGCATTATTTCGTTAGAAACAGAAGGAGTAAAAATAAAAATGAAAATACTATCATGAATATTCACTTTATATTAGGGTTAGTGGTGGGCGATAATTTGGGCTTAAATAGTTTCCTTAATTTTAGCAGTTCGTTTTCTAGCACCTATTTTTGTAGGTTATGCCAAGGGGCCAAAGATATTTGTCAACTCACATCTTCAGAACAACCAAACCTAATGCGTACAATAGAAAACTACGACAGTGATATAATTACCAGTGATCATGGAGTAGTGAAAAACTCGCTAATGAATAACATACCATCTTTTCATGTTGTTGACAATTACTACGCAGATATTATGCATGATCTGTTTGAAGGCGTGTGTCATTATGACCTTATTCATATTCTGAATTACTTCATTTATCACATGCAATTCTTTTCGTTAAGCACATTAAATTCTCGAAAAACTAATTTCGATTATGGCCCTACAGAAATTAAAAATACATCTCCAATAATCGAAGAAAAACATTTGAAAAATAAAAAACTCAAGATGTCAGCAAGAGAAATGATGACATTTGTTATCAATTTTCCCATTATGATCGGTGACTTTGTCCCCGATGACGATGATGTGTGGGCATTTCTGATTAACCTAATCCAAATCATTGACATTTTGCTTCGTTTCGAAATTACCGAGGAGTCGGTATTACAATTGGAACAGAAAATCATACATCACAATGCAAACTATGTAATTTTATTTAAAGACACACTAAAACCGAAATTCCACATACTAACCCATTATCCGACAATCCTTAAACAGTCGGGGCCTCTGCGAAACATATGGTGTTTTAAGTTCGAACAAAAGCACAAACAATTCAAAACGTATGCACGCATAATAACTTCAAGAAAAAACATTTGCCAAACTTTAGCCAAAAAGTACGAATTAAAATTCGCCTATGAAATGACAACAAAAGAAAACACGGAAATAAATAATAAAAAAATCGATAAAAGCAGCTATGATAGCATTATAAAAAACATGCTAGGAGAAAAGGATATTCAATATTATTCTCAAATCAATTTGAAAGGTGTTTCTTACGAATCTGGGCAATTTATTTTTACATATAACCGCGAAATGACCGTCGAGTTTTACGTAATCCGGGAAATCTTATCCGTTGGAAACAAGAAAATGTTAATTTTTGGCCAAAAAATACTATCACATGATTTTGATAACCATACATTGACTTACATAATAGATCCTAAAAAATATGGTAGTTTAGAATTCATAAGTATCAATGAATTGGCAGGGCCACCCATTCATTTAGTAAAAACAGCAAGAGGAATGCATTGCTTGAGGCCAAAAGATTATTATCATACATTAGGTTAATCATTTTTCCCCCTCCCCCTACCAAATACTCTGTTCTCTTTCAAAGATACATACTTATGCAATAGGTACATTAACATACAATACATACAAACTCAACTCATACAGAATACAAAATACACAAAACAAAATACAAAATAATACAAAATACAAAATAACTCTATTGAAAATCTGATCCTTCTTATACGTTCCAAGTTCCAAGAGTGAGAATCTGGATCGGATGCGCCTGCTCTCTGTTCCTTTTTCGTACGTAGTCCCGACTCCCTGGTCCCTACCTCGTGGCATGATGAACCCCCCTCCCACCCGCTAACACGTAAACGCTGCGGCAGAACAGCGAACACAGTCTGAACTAAAGAACTAAAGGAAATAAGGAATCCAACCTCTCCGCATTGCATTCATTGCGCGTGTCACGTGAGTGCATTCAAGAATCAAGTTTTAAGATTCTCGCCGGCTTTAATCTACTATCGTAATATTCTTTATGCCACTTGTATAGCTTTTAATTAAATTTTAGAGTATTTCATCGACACGAGCTCGCATAAAGTTGCAAACTGTCGAACGTCCTCAAAGCTTCGATCGCACCACGTGGTTGGGTGCGAAAGTCTTCAGAATCTCTCCGCTTAATCGCATTTTCGTAAGTTTTTTTTCTCTCTCGTTTTCTTCTTAGCTTTTGATTAAATTTAAGAGTAAATTTTCATCGTCGAGCGATCGCCAAAAGTTATAAACGGACAGTCGAACGTCCTCAAAGCTTCGATCGCACCACGTGGTTGGGTGCGAAAGTCTTCAGAATCTCTCCGCTTAATCGCATTTTCGTAAGTTTTTTTTCTCTCTCGTTTTCTTCTTAGCTTTTGATTAAATTTAAGAGTAAATTTTCATCGTCGAGCGATCGCCAAAAGTTATAAACGGACAGTCGAACGTCCTCAAAGCTTCGATCGCACCACGTGGTTGGGTGCGAAAGTCTTCAGAATCTCTCCGCTTAATCGCATTTTCGTAAGTTTTTTTTCTCTCTCGTTTTCTTCTTAGCTTTTGATTAAATTTAAGAGTAAATTTTCATCGTCGAGCGATCGCCAAAAGTTATAAACGGACAGTCGAACGTCCTCAAAGCTTCGATCGCACCACGTGGTTGGGTGCGAAAGTCTTCAGAATCTCTCCGCTTAATCGCATTTTCGTAAGTTTTTTTTCTCTCTCGTTTTCTTCTTAGCTTTTGATTAAATTTAAGAGTATTTTCATCGTCGAGCGATCGCAAAAGTTATAAACGGACAGTCGAACGTCCTCAAAGCTTCGATCGCACCACGTGTTAGTGTGCGAAAGTCTTCAGAATCTCTCCGCTTAATTGCATTTTCGTAAGTTATTTCATTTTACAGGTTTTAATGGCATTTTCTATAGATTTTTATCGTCAATTGATCTCGTTGCAGTGATCCATAATGGAAGATTGGTGTTGCAATGAGGATAATAATGTTTATCCTAAAGAGAAGGAATTGCTGAACAGTTTTCCTCTCACATCAAACTCTGCAGACATGTCATCGGAAATTGAACCTTTGAACGATGAGCTTGAATCTCTTTTAGGAGACTGGGGACTAAAGCATCTTTTACCTGAATTTATTAGTAAGTTAATGGTGTCTAAAAATGCAAGAACTGCTAATTGAAAACCTGACCACCTTTTTTCCTCTCTAATTTTAGACCAACAATTGACGGTTTCCATACTCAAAGAGATTACTCGCTCGCAGCTGGAAAGAATGTTAAGTTTTTATCCACTTGGTGTCCAGTTCCAGTTGGAAATAAGATTCATAGAATGGCGAAAATCTATTGGCAATCCTGTGGTGTGTTGTGGTGGACCTCCCCCCTCTATCGCCCCTCTCGTCAATGTGGTACCTCCATTGACTCCATTGGCCCCTGACAACAAGGTCACACAGTCTCCTGGTAAAAACCTTATACATATTATGAAACCGTAGCTTATGCATAATCATCTATTATTTTTCAGCAACTTTATCTGAAATTTTGCATTCTTCCAATAAGGGGAAAAGACTTATTGAATTTTACAATGAAAAAGGAAATTTTGGCCCTGAACAACGGAGCATTCTTATAAATGTAATAACTTATTATTTTCAAGACCGAGAGTTACCATTTACTTTGAAAACCAGTCGAGACATAGAGCTCCAAATATTGGAAAGATTTCCAACTGAAATAATTGTAAGTTAATTGTATATTATGATGTATAGGTATAACAAAAGTACCAACAGTAACAAAAGTAGGTAATGTATAACTTTTAACTGTTTACAGGAATACTATCGTAGTAGCACTGATAAAAGAGGGCGACTGTACGTGAAATATCACAATTCAATATCCACAGAGAGGAATGCTCTAAAAAATAAAAAAACCAAGAAATGCATCATACAAATGAAAGATCGGTTTAATATGGATTTCGGTATAGCTCTTTTATTATTATTCTGTTAATTTTTAGTATTCAATACTTTAATTCTACTGTTTTTTTTTTTAGTACCTGAGGACAATGCCGAGCTTTGTCTTTCATCAATAAAACATGAAAGACTGTCTTCATCTGAAATAGATTGCTTATGGTCAGCATGCCACAAAGCAAGGATGGATTTTATTCGAAAACATTCTATGGTCGACGTTTTAAATACATGGGAGCCGTACAACAAACCGAGCGGTTATCGTATGGTACTAAAAATTTTTCTTGTTATTATAAATAATAAACATTGTAACTTGCAGATTGAAATGGATTTCACACTTGCATTTAACGAAAAATCACTGCTCGAACGGTGGGACTTTGAAGTTAATAAAATTATAAACTTCATTAAAACAAATATCAAAGACAAAAAATGTCTTGCTTTGATAAACGACTTAACCGAAGATTCTAACTCAAGTAATAAAATAAAAAATAAATTAGTTGAAAATTTTATCTAATTACATATTTTTAGACCACCGTGATGCTGTCGTTATTTTGACTTTACAAGCATATTTTGTTCCCACGGCGAGATCAATTAAGAAAGATGCGAATGGGAAAAAAAACGTAATAAAATATTCTATAAAGGACGCCCAAGACTCCATACTTTTTATTGGAAAGACACTTCAAGAAGTTGAGGATACAATCAAATTTAAAGTTGAAAGACAGGCAAATCTTCAACCAGCCATTTACTGTGTAGGTTCATTAAAGAAAATTACCGATATTGTTGTTATAATAGAAAATATTAGATACTGTTTTAAATCTATAATCAAAGCACTTGATATATGCTTCAAAGCTATGTATGTCTTCAACTTGTCGCTTCCGGAAGAATCTAAAAATTTTTACTCGTTTGTCGAAAGTCACTTCTACAATCTTAAACCGTCTGTCAAGCTAGACAAATTTTTATTCTCAAAGAATTTTTAGCACAATGAATGTACCTAATTAGGTTTTTTTTTGTAACCCATTTTTAAATAAATTTTGAAATACATATCTTACTGTTTTTACTTTCTTTTACCTTATGAGTTATGAGTTATATATATGAAATTGTTCTTTTAAATAAAGAAACAAATTAATGAAAGAATGAATCGATTGCTTTAAACTAAAGACGAGGTTCATTATGTTCTTGAACAAAAGTTGTTCTATTAATGAATTATATTTAAGGTTTTAATAAAAATTTTCAATAATTAAACGAAGGAGTTTCATTAAAAACAAAAACAAAAATTTTTAAATCAATGAAGTAACTACGTTGAACCATGAACGATGGTTCATTGCTTTCAACAATACTATTTCCAATAACTATAAAAGGTTCATTGATTGTAGTAAACATTATTCCTCACATCTATGATGATATTATTAAAACGGTAAAAAATAATATTAAGTACAATGAATCTAGATTGTTGAATTATGGAACCATTTACTTATATTTACGAAAAGATTCATGTGAGCTATTCAAGTAGGATTTATAACATCAATAATTCAAGTTCATTGCTCCAAAGAAATTCATACCTAAAGTAATTTAATGAAATGCGTTTCATTCTGGCAACAATCCCCGTAATTGGAGCCCTTTTAATGAAATATTTCATTGAAGCAACTGCATTTTTTTTAATAAACGTCAGTTTAATCAACTTAAAATTTTGCGTAGATAACGAATCTGAAATAAATAAATAGTGGTTCTTATTTAAAATAACGAATCTATTTCTGGGACACCAAAATTAAAATTACGGAATTTGCAATCAATTCTTCGTCATAAAACAAGTGGGATTCACATTTTACTTTTTTCGTAGAACTAAATGCTTTGCCGTTAAGTTGCTGGTCCACTCAAGTTAGCTAAAAAAGGACAAAATTGTAATGGATTAAAAAAATCCTGGAATCGTAAAAGAGGAATAAGTGCTGCCAACCTCTCCTCTGTTAAGAAATGAAGCCGAATCGATTGATAAGACGAAATTTCATGTGAAATAATGAACAGAACGGAAAAAAAAAATTCGGATGTTTTGATTCAGGGATTATAACTAAGAAGAAAGAACCGATAAGTCATCATTAAAATTTAACCACGAGATAAAACAAATTCAAAGCTTACGGAAAAATGGTGGAACCAAAAACTACATGTTCTTTGAAGAAAGAAATATATTTTCGAAAGTACATAAGGCCTTTTGATTGTACATAGTATTGAGTTATATTTACAAATATAATTACACTCATGCTTCCAATAAATTAGAAGAAAAAAAATTAATAATCAAAAAGTGCTTGTAATGTATTTTTTTCTAACCTTTCTTCTTCATACATTCTTCTTCACTTTTTTTCTTCTTACAATTCTTCTTCTTCATAAAAATTTTGCTAATTTTTTACTGATTTTACCTTATTGATTTAGCTGATAGAACTGATACGAGGAGTGTATGGGAGGGGGAGTTTCTAACCTAATTTTTAGAAAAGTTTTCGTCATTACAAATCAAATTTTCTACTGGCATCACTGCCTACGCGTACGTGTCAGATTATGTATTTCGAATAATTTTTCAAGCACAATGGGATTTTTTTATTTACTGAACTATTATGTTTTAAGATAATAAAACTTTTTCTCTAGCACCAGATCATGATTTAATTATTGAAGAAATAATAATTGAAGAAGTTTAATTTAAACAACTATTCAAAATTTCAAATTTATTTAGCACATAAGTAGGTGCATACGATGGGGTTTTCCTGTAGAAAGTAGCTCATAATAATAACAAAAAAAATTTCGAGACGCTTTTAATTTAGCTCAACGAGGGGGTCAAGTACAAAATGGCTGGTGGGAGGGGTCTAGGATCCTATTGGTTACCCCTCCTTCTACTTCCCGCCACCTCTTTCGCATCCTAGAGCCGTCTTATAAACAAATGTTCTTCATTTTTTGTTTATTCTTTAATCTCTTGTCATCAAACTTCTTTAAAAATAAGAACAAAAGAAATAGTTTTTATGTTAAGGAGTCTTAATAATCAGATTTAAACCCCGGACGTGAAAAAAAATAATTTTAACAAGACTAGGGAATCCCTCAAAAAGGTTTTTTTTTTAATTTTGAAATTCTGGAGGACCGTAGGGATATTAGAAGTTCCGTTTGTCGGGGTATAGAATACCCGCTTCCCAAATTTGAGGGTATTACAATGTCCATGTGAGGAAGTTAATGAAGTAGTGGCAATATGTACGGAATTTTTTTTCCCTAAATCATGCATTTTCAGCAGTTGGTAGTTTGAAAAAATACGTTTGGGTTGCTTTTTATTTTAATTTTAGATTATAACTACTTTTCAATCAAAAGTTTGCCCAAAACGCAAAAATCTGGAAAAATTCGATCTGTCTCTCAGATTTTTCTCAAATAAATCAAAATAGTGGGCGATTTAAAATCCGCGTTCAATTAATTTTATCACCTAAAATTAGTCTTCATGAGGCTCTTTATTTTCAAAAGCGCCAGCCGTAAAAATATTTGACAGTCGGGCTACACACCATAAGCGCTAATCCAAATTAATAATAAATTAATAGTAAATTAATCCCAAAAATAGCCCTAGTAGTCCTGGTCAAGTGGGCCCAGATAATTATATATTATTATAATATGGTAGGTAAACGCTTTTGTCCAACCGCAGTTTGAAACTCCTGGAGCATGCGCAGAAGGATTTGGACGTCGAATTTGAAGTCATGTGACGCGCATGCTCCAGGAGTTTCAAACTGTGGTTGGAACAAAGATACTATATTATCTTTATTTTCGTTTTTGACATAATCGTTCATAGTTGAAATGGATGCATCAGCCTGCCTGAAGGGTCCTATTTTCATTCCATCAAACGGTGAATCTCGACCAGAAAATCAAGGAAAACTCATCGAGTCGAAAGATGAAGGAAAACGATCACAAATCTGGCAAAATGGGGGGTTTTTCAGGACAGACAAACATAGAAGAACGCCCAAAGATGTTTCTCTGTCGACAGACGAAAAAGAACAAAAAGGTGGAAGTGGAAAACCCCCCGAACCCCTAAAATCTCTTATTCTCTCTCTTCCGACGAGTCATTATTCATAAACGGTACTTGAAAATTGGCGAATTTAGTAAATTTAGGCTGGCGCTGTGGTCATAGAAACTGGTGCTTTTGACAATTTTGGAAACAGGGTATAAGTGAGCTTTCAATTTTCCTAAAATCGCTCAAATTTTCAAGTACCAAAATATACACTAAATTAATAATAATAAATTATAAAAATGCACAAAAAATAAAGACCATCGCGTCGCGTCGACAAATAATACAATAAATAATTTAGTGGATAAAATAATTATTTAAAAAAAGGGAGGGGAGTTTTTTTTTAATATTTAAAGAGAATAGGTAAATCTCTGTAGCTACTTACTAAAAGGCAAAAGGAGATAAGCATATTTAGTGAAAATCGTACTATTCATTATTACGGATCAGACACAACTGATAAAACTTATGAAGATGATTTCTTAAGTAACCTTATAAGGCAATGTTTTGAATTTTATGTTCGCTAATCCTAATTGACAAAAATAAAGAACCTCACTCGTTCATGCGCATTTGTCGATGTCAACTAAAAACAGAGATTGGCTCTTTATGTCAAAAACGAAAATAATTCCCTGGGCAAGTCTACTATCGCTTCTTTTTGGTGACTAATTCAGCGGATTATCCGTGGCAAAGAATGTTGCTGACTTAAAAGACAAATACTAAATAGAAGTCGGGAAGACTTCCAAAAACTGTTTTTCGTGGGTTTTACTATAACTTCTTAAGGAAGTTGAAAAAAGTCACGCGGAAGGGTCAAATCAATAAATCCAACTTTTTATGCTTTTTTGTGTTAAGAAAAAAATATGGAAGTTCTCCATTTTAATGCTCTGTAAAAAAACTGTAGGAACGATTTAAGCGATTAGATATTTGTGATAAACTGATAATTAATCAGTTTTAAGTAATTGGTTGAGCTCTTTTAACTCCATCCGGTCCCACGTTCGTAGGGAAGGAATTTGTCTTCAGATCGAGGCGAATGGAAACTGAAGAAAAATGGCTATTAAAAAAGTAAATGACGCCCAAAACACCGTTTATATTTTTGTCTCCTACTAAAATAGTAAATCCGAACAAATTAGGAGTTGTTCCAAGAGCAATAGTTGGGTTTTGAACAATGTTAGTAAACTTGATTAGAGAAGAGAGTAAAGATTGGTTTATATGATGAAGTTATGGATAATAATATGGATATAGAAGTGGAGGGGTTTGTGAAAAGGGGGATCTGTGAGTAAATAGCTTGTGTTTGACTGGGGCGGTGTATCGATCGGCGACATCTGCTCTTCATGTTTGATTTTGAATCCTCTTCTCTGTGGTTAGCTAATTGCAATCAATTCCTCCTATTAATGCTCCGACTGTAAATATTGGCGTTACCCCGTTCTGACTCTTCATTACCGTAGAAAAGAGAGTCCGATAAAAGAAAGATTAAGTCGAAAAATCCCTTGAGGGAACTCTCACTTGACACTGTGGGTAGTAACGTCGATTTAATTCTATTAAATTGCCCTCCCTACGATTCTGATGGCAAACATGAGATAATCAGATAGGGGAGGAAACGGCTACATTTCACTTTGCTCGGTATAATTAGATCTTTTACTTCCGCCTTTGTAAGTTTATCTTAAAAAGGGGTTCATTTTGAACTCTTCAAAGATTCAAAGAATGGATTTTACGAATCTGATGATTTTTTTCTGTTTTCTTTCCTGGATTCTAAGCTCAGTTTGTCAAAAACTCGCCACAAACTGATTAAAATCGAGAAAATCAAGGTTATTTTAAAATTTATTTTATTTTGAGAAGGGAATCTCGGAAAAAAGCTCTACGCAAGAAAATGGACTACCCTGTATAATTTATTACCTGCGATCGAGGGGAGCAAAATTTTAAAGCAGGGAATACATCAATGTTGCCCCATCTGATAAAATTTTGGAGAAAATATTAACTAAAAATCGTAGCGTGATAGGAGGTTTTTCTCAGTTTATCCATAAAAACAGATCCTGAAAAGACAAAAATTTTGGCATGTTGGGGTTGAAACAAAAGTTGTGATCTTTTTGAGAGGACGAAATAAGTTTATATCGTAATTACTTTTTCAAGAGAGCGCCAACAATCCGAGGACGACAAGAACAGGTAAAACCGAAAGGATCTTAAGGCAAAAGGATTTGGGGGAAGAAAAAGAAAAAGAAGTTGGGTGACGAAGAAGAGGGAGGGAAGGCAGGTTAATCCTTACTTAGTCTTATCTCCTGACTGGCGACGCGACGTTCAATCTATTGTCCCCTCTTCTCCCGACTTCGGGTCTCCTTTTCGATTCCCAAAACGTTCATTGGTTTTCAAATCCACGAAAAATTCCTCGAATTTATCGGGCTTTTAGGTTTGATCGTTCCTTTTTTTTTCTGGCCGTTTGTTTAATTGATCCGAGTTTGAAGGTCGAGATGAGTAGCGGCTACCGGCACCTACTACGAAACGACCCACGCGGTTCATGCTAATAAAAACGTTTTTCCGTACTAATTCGTCAGACTCAAAAGCGAAGGAACTTGCGAGATTTAACGCAAAACCGGTTTTCAAATAGAATTAGCCAAAATCTTTACGCCGAAACGACTTTTCGAGGAAAAGTGACCTCATGGACCTCGAAATGACGCAATCCTATCAAACATCACTCCAAGATTATTCTAGACGTCTTTCTTTTTATTTTTTTTTTATAAAGATGGACTGTCTTTTTTTGGGACAAAATTTAAATTTTTTTAATCCAGGGACGATTCTTGATTCTCCCCACCACAGAAAAAAAAAGAAGAAAAAAAAGGGAAGAAGAAGATAAAAAAGACCGATGTTAATGTAACTCTTTACTCCAACGCCTTCGAAAGAAGAGCGTTTTCACATTGACGTGTAACAGTTGTGTCATAAAAGACGTCCGTAGGCGCCAGGGATCTCCTTCACCCTAGACACTCCCTAAACGACAGAAACGAGAATATTCTTTTGTCCCCCTTTTTACCGGAGAGGCCAGGGCGACAGTCGAAGGCGAAAGGCGACGGTTGACAAACCAAACTACCTGTTTTCCTTTTTTTAACAAAACAATGTGAGTAATCGGCCTCACGCCTTCAATCGCACGCGAACTACAAACTCATTTGAGAAATGTTTCTCAGAAATTTAGAATAGATTAGACAGCAATGAAGGGTTTGAGGGACGGCGCCACAAGTTATAAAAATCACCAGTCTTTTCGAACTTATAATATGTACTATTCAAGGGAACTACAACAATTTTAATTTTTGGATGAAGTCAAGAAGAGTTACAAAACGATATTTTTCTCAGGTGTCTTATGATGGCATACCTAACATTAAAAAATGACACGAAGAAAGTTACGATCGTTTTTAATGAAAATATTTTTCTTAACCTCAAGAATTTTTAATTAAAAACTAGAGAGATTAATAAGTTACATTTTATCCATTTTACATTTCTGCAATCAAGCGCGGCATTTCAATGACACTTTTAAGTTTCACCGTTACGCTCCCGCGGAAGCAATTTGTCTTTTTTTTTTAATAAGAGTAAAAACCGCCAGAAAACTAAGCGTGCTTGCTATATCTTAATATGAAACTATATTCACTGATATCGATTTAATGGACGTATTGGGGAAAAATAGTGAGCAGAAAATTGTCAGGAATTCAAATTACAAATAAACTTTCTCTAATTTAATTTTCGAATTTTTCAAAATAAAAATTTTCCATATTGAGCTTGAATAGCCCACATTAGATAGTAAATAAAATTTGAAGACCCTTTCCCGCATGGGGAGTGTTATAGTAACTTCTCTTTGAGACAGTTAAATTTTTTTTAAACTGATTGATAATTGACTTGTCCGTGTACTATTCTCAATCCTTCGAGGAGTTGTGATTTTTCGAAATTTTTGAAACAAACCATATTTTTTCCCCTTAAGTATAATTTTTTATCTTTACATGGCTTTTTAAACAATATCTATAAACTGTAAATTTTAATGAACAAGAAAAAATGTATTTTTCGTGGGGGAAAAAAAATCACAACTCTTGGAAGGATTGAGATACAATTCCCAGACGTTTTATTAAGGTTATGAAGTCATTTAATCCAAATGATAGACTGTAACGTATGACCCCTAAATTACCTATTTCTAGGTATATAAAAAAGTGAGTAAAAAAAGGATCTTCTTATTGTAAGTATCGAGATTTATGGAACAGCTGTTGATCGTCAACTGGCTGGCTTCTTATTAGTAAGTGATCGGGAACCGTTGAAGTGGATCTTCCGGGTAGAAAAGTCCTCGAGGGAAAGGGCGGGAAGGGGGAAGGCGCCACTTTAGTTGTACACCCGTATGGATGACAGAGAAAGGATAGAATGAAACGGTCGATGTGGTAAAGAGATGGGTAGGAACGGAGGGGAAAAGAGAGAAAAGGCCAACGGAAAAAGAGAGGGAACGATCCGGAGAGGATGATTGAATGAGTGCTAGAAGTTAGGACAGAGGTTTGCGGGGACGTTGGCGCCGGAGGTCCTTTTTTTTCCCCTCTCTTCGCTTACCCATTATGAGGCCGGAGACCCGTTTTCTCAATTGGGGAGATGAGCTACCTGAGAGTCCAACCCTCAAATTTGTCACTAGAACCAATTATCCAGTTAAGTTAATGTTAGATGAGCCTTTTTTTTTTTCCATTCACGTTTGTCAGAAGGAATCCCCTATGTTTTTCTAAGGGGTCTAAAATGAGCTACAATACCCAGGCCAATAATAAATTGACTAATTGGCCTAACACGTCCTTAGTCACACGCTATGACTTTCATTTCTTTTTTTACCCACGTTTTTTGTCTCAATTTAGGCCCAATAACTTCTCCCGGATTGAAGAACTTATTGATATCTACGTTCTGGAAAGCGCTCTTCAAAATAAGAACGACAGGAAAATTCTTGTCCACTGGTCATCCCAGGTGTAAAAACCCTCAAGCACTATAAAAATGTCCCTCTTCATGAATCACGAGTGAAGGTGCGCATTCGACTGATCTCGACCGCTGTACCGCGAGTTTGCGCGCTGACGAAGCGAAACGGGATTTCAAAAAGCCCTAAACGAGTTGCCCCTCCCGTCCCGCGCGTCTCTTATCGGCCAAAATAAATTTATTATACAACGTTTCAGCCTCTTCGGTTCGACATTTCGAATTGGCAGGGTTCGATAAAAAATTAATAAAAAAAATTCTATATGGCGAATTTTAAGAAACGCTCTTTTTAAAAAACCGCACAGCTCATCAAATAAATTATAAAAAAGAAAAAAAAAAATTCTAGGAACGAAAATCCATCAATTATCAATCTTAATTTTGTAAATGGCGCCCAATTTTCCAGACTTAAAGGGTCATTGTGCTCAGATTGTCGCCTACCTTTTACCAAATAGAAGGGCCAAAAATAAGAAATTTGCTTCAAAGGTTTTTTTCCCCACCCTACGTGGTGGTTCAGTTTGTCATGACGGACAACGATGGACTTTTACAGTTTATACAACCTTACTTTTGAGCACAGTGTGGATAGGAAGAACAACAACGGAGAGTATTAAGATTCTATTTGAGGAAGTTGAAAAAATGGACCAATTGGGCGGTGTGTACAAGGGAGTGTAAAGGAAGCCGACTTGCTCTCCCTGTTCAATTTAGAGAATGCAAATCCCCTCTTAAAAAAAATATAATGTTAAAAAGTGTTGTTATTTGTCTGATATTAGTGGTGGTGGGGATGAGACTGGCGCCTTCTTATCTCAGCGGTCCTAATTAGGAAAAGTAGAGGTTTAAGTGCCCCACGCTACTATCTTAAGCTACTCTCCTTCTTTTATTTTTTTTTCCCCTCTTTTTACTCCTTCTCTTCTTTTTATTCGACTTTATCTTCTTTTTTTCCCTCGCTCACTCCGATTCGACTTTAGCCCTTCACCTTTTACCTACCTAAAATGTCAGATTGATGCTTATCCAACGAGTCGGTGTTGCTAACTCGGTGTTAAGGCCGATACCGGTTTCGAAAACAACGCCTTTTACGTTTTTTCCACCTTAAATAATAACACTTGGGTCGTATTTTCTGTACTTTAAAATATTAATTAATTTTAAATCAAGGAAAAACCAAGGACTTGAGGAACATTAAAAAACTTAAAGATCGAAAACTCTAACCCTCAAAAGATAGTGGACGGTAAAATGTTTACAAGAAAAAAGAGTTCACTAAAAAAACTTTCGTACTCATTGAATAAAAACAAAAATTATTTTTTAAAAATTTAAGAAGGTTTTTGGCAAAATTTTCAATTTTTCTCCTGCTAGATAACGAATACGTAAAGAGAGCAAAATTGGGGAAAAAGAGAGTCCAGAGGTAGAAGACACCTGGCGCCGATTTTTACCTACTAAGCCCGAGTCTAGACTCGAAAAATCTATTGAGCCTATCTCCTGCCACCTATTTGGGGCTCAATGAATGAAGTCAAGGAATTTAAGGCTTTAATTGCCTCGGAAAGAAAAAAAAAACCTTTCCTTACAACAATGTGTAAAAAAGTGAAGAATACGACTTACGATTTTTTCACCTTTTTAACTCAATAATCTTGAAGGGAATTCCAATATCTCGAGGAAAAAAGATCGAAATAAAATTCACGGCCGGCAGTATCCATTTAAAGATATACGCGCATATTTTATCCTTTTGAATCAAATTAGAATAGTTAGGCGCTAACTCAAGGGCCTAGAAAGATTCCTCATGGCATTTAACCGCCTTCAAAGCGGTTTTTAGTGTGTTTTCAGGAAGTCGCGAGAATGTGATTAGAGCTTCGCCGAGAATAAACCCGAGGAGAGGACAACTCCGCTCCCCGCGTTTTTATAACCCGCCGACTTGAAAGTAAAAGTCTATAAAACTTTGAAATCGAATTAAACTGGAATTTACGGATCTACGGAATGCTAAAAATCACATAAAATTTTTTTTTTTCTTTCTCACTCTTTGAACCTGTTGGGATGATTGTTATTACAAAAATAATTCAATAAAATGCATTCCAGTGAGAACAAAATGAAGGAGTGACGTATGGACTAATTCAAGTGTATTAAAGGTGTTTTGGTGGTGGGATTATACAGGGTGGTCCTGTTTATCACTTCAATAAAAATTTATGTTAAAAGCCATCATAAAATGAGTAAAACCTGAGTGGACCGGTTGTACCGTCAATCCATCTAGGAGTTATGATTGCTTAAAGTGTACAATGAATAAACCTAATTTTTTACTGGCATATTTGGGCCACCCTCTTCAATACATTTAATAGTGGAATATCCCCACCACTGTGATACCCTTGAGTATTGAAAGTAGGTTTTCTAGGCCCCAGAGCTCATCTGCGGCGCCACCCTCACTTTCTTTGTCAAAACATCAAGCTTTGGGAAAAAACTTTTTTTTTAACTTTCTCAAAGAGAAGGTTATTGAATTACCCTCCATGTTTTCGGAAGAGTCTTCCAGGCCACGTAGTTTTTCTTATTTTTCTTCCGGTTTCTTTTCCGGAAAACTTTTATTTCTGTGGAAATCTTACAAGAACGTAAATAAGTTGTAATTTTTTACTGTCAAAGAAGAAGATTGCAAATTACCAAACTCGAAAATTAGAAAAGTCAAAGAGAACGGCCATGAATATTCAATGACTTAAAAAAAAAACCTCCTTCCACCCCTTCCTCTTCATGATCTTAAAAATTCAGATATTTAAAGCTGTTAAATAATGGGAAATTAAGCCCAACAGGAATTTAAATGAGTTGACTGTATTAATAAAGAAAATTATTGCATCAAAGTTTTTTTTTTTCTAAAAAGAGAGAGAGAATATTACAGATTATGTTAAATAGGTCGTTTTTATATTCAAGATCGATTCGATTCCCCTTATTTAAAAAAAAAATGAAATTAACATTTCGACCCATTTGAAAATAAGAACCATATGCGGCTTTCGAAGGCCTTTCCACCCTCTGAACAATGAAACGGATCCCCGTCAGATTCCATTCAAAGGAGAGGCGAACATAAGGAAGGGAAATAAAAATGTGCCCTCGGGGG
>JACGAQ010004143.1:0-18822 GCA_014119065.1 Orius insidiosus | reverse complement strand
CCTTTTAAACATGAAAGATCCAACGTATCAGGCATTTCGACTGAAACGTCCAACTTGATTGGAACCCAATCTTCTCTCAACATAAACTTCTTCAAATGAATCACCAAATAATGAAAGTAGACAACCTTGTCGTCCTAAAAATAAAAAAATAAAATATTGACAGGAAATAATAAGAATTACTTATTGGCAGTCGTTTTATCATTGATGGCTGATGAATAGAACTGATCGACTATTTCGATTTGTCGAAAAGCTTCTAAGCAAGCAGCAAGTGGATATGTGGTCTTACAACCTGAAATAAATATTGAATTTGATTAAATTTTTAAAAAATACGTACGTCAGAAGGTTCGATTTTTTCTCCGTTTGATTTTCTCAAGTTGAAGCGTCGACTTCATCTTTGTTGACAGCGGCAGAAAGCGGGATGGGGAGAGGAAGGCAATATTCGGTCCTGTGGGTGTATTTGACTTTTTTGGTCGTCCCACATTCAATCCTGTCTTCCACCTCAAGTTTAAATGCTTCAGTCGGATCAGCAGAACCTCTCGAATGTTTCTACACAAAAGTAAAATTAATAGTCAACAAAAACTTTTTGTACCTGAACTTCGGTGAGAAAATGTAGGAAAAATTCGTGAGCATCTTGTTGCTGCTTGGTCGAAAAAAGGGATGTCCTCGCCCAATGAGGTTTTTGAAAGTGGGTGATGGTTGTGGGATAATTTTTTTCTCCGGCCCTTCCGGAGGAGGAATCGAGTATTTCCCATTCAACAAACCCGTAGCCAATTTCGCCCTAAAAATATCAAAAATCCAAAAATAAAAAGCACTAGTTCTTAGAGCTTATTTACTTAAAACAAAAAAAGACCAATTATTTGAAAATTTAAGTATCAAGGTAAAAATAATGGCATTCTGCCCATGGGATTCCTCTCTCACAAAGAGTGGAAGTATCAAATGTCTCCCTACTAAAAACAAGTAGAAACAATGGGCTTTCTGCCCAGGGATGCCTCTCTCACAAGAGTGAAAGTATCAAATTTCTCCCTACAAAACAAGGTAAATGGGCTTTCTGCCCAAGGGATTCCTCTCTCACAAAGAGTGGAAGTATCAAATGTCTCCCTACTAAAACAAGGTAGAAATAATGGGCTTTCTGCCCATGGGATGCCTCTCTCACAAAGAGTGAAAGTATCAAATTTCTCCCTACTAAAACAAGGTAGAAATAATGGGCTTTCTGCCCAAGGGATGCCTCTTTCTCAAAGGTAGAAGTATAAATTTCTCCCACTAAAAACAAGGTAAAATAATGGGCTTTCTGCTCAAGGGATGTCCCTCTCGCAAGGGGTGGAAGTATAAAATTTCCACTACTAAAAAAAGGTAGAAACAATGGGCTTTCTGCCCAAGAGAAGTCCCTTCGCAAGGAGTGAAAATATCTAATTTCTACCTACTAAAACAAGGTGGAAAATGGGCTTTCTGCTCATGGGATGCCTCTCTCGCAAAGAGTGAAAGTATAAAATTACTCATACGAAAAGCAAGGTAAATAATGGGCTTTCTGCTCAAGGGATGTCCCTCTCGCAAGGGTGGAAGTCAAATATCCCCTACGAAATCAAGGTGAAAATGGGCTTTCTACGCAGGGATGCCTCTTCTCACAAGGGTGGAAGTATCAAATTTCTCCCTACTAAAAACAAGGTAGAAATAATGGGCTTTGTGCCCAATGGATGCCTCTTTCTCAAAGGTAGAAGTATAAATTTTTCCCTACTAAAACAAGGTAAAAATAATGGGCTTTTTGCCCAAGGGATGCTCTCTCTCTCAAAGGGTGCAAGTATCAAATTTCCCCTCCTAAAATAGGAAGAAACAATGGGCTTTCTGCCCAAGGGATGTCCCTCTCGGGGTGGAAGTATCAAATTCTCCCTACTAAAACGAGGTAGACAAAATGGGCTTTCTGCCCATGGGATGCCTCTCTCGCTAAGAGTGGTCTGGAAGTATCAAATTTCTCCCTATAAAAACAAGTAGAAATAACGGGCCTTCTGCCCAAGGGAGCCTACCTCGCAAGGCTGGAATATCAAATTTTTTAGACCAAAGTTAAAAAAATAATAAGGGGTATTTGGTTAAAATCTGACCAACGGGCAGAAAAGTTTTTAACTTTCAAACAGACCCGCATTTTTTTGAAAGTCAAAAATGTCCTCGTTTCTTTCTTCTTCATCGACTGAGGAAGATTGAGTGAAAATTTGGAGAAAGTCAGTTAAAAAATGTGGCCGAAGTTCGAAAAAAAATCTATGGACGGGGACGTCCGGCAGACCGGAACAACTGACAACTTAAGATTGGTAAAGATATATTCAATTTGACCCTCCGCGTTGGAAGACCCTTCCCCCAAAACCCAACATGTAGGAAACAATAACTTCTTTAAGGAAGTCAAAAACTCACATTTGAAGATCGAAATCATTTGCAGGATTATTCGAGTTTCTGAATATTTCTTCAGCATTTTTGAAATACCTAAAAAGAATAATTAGAAAAATTAAAAATTTAAAAATAGAAAAAATTACTTGTTGATGAAATCAGGGATTTGAAAGATCATTTGCATGAATTAAATAACACGAATTTCCGAGGTTCTGAAGTCCTGTGAAGCCTGGGCCGTAGGTCGGCTTGAGCTGTCCTGCTGCTTCTTGGGCAGAAGACCAATCGCTGTATTTTTGATTTAAATCCAATTCGAGTTCCACCATGCTTTTGTCGGTCTAAAAAAATTTTTCCTGATATACTTTTATCGTAAGAAATTACCTTTTCCATTTAATATGTTGATTCCGAAATGAGCGAGATGTTTGGCCAAATGTGGATCTTCAACGAGATCATCAACGTAGCTGAAGACGTCGGCTTTTCCATCCTGAGAAATGGTCCCGAGTTTGACGGCTAGAGGATATCCAGTGACTTTATAATGCTCCAAAGCATGTTCGTTTCCTCCGCTCCCGTCGAAATATTTACGACCACAAAGAATCGAACCGTCAGTCAAATTAAGCCAAAGATTATTGAAATCGCATTTTTCACATTTCCACCCACTCGGAGGCACTTTTTTACCGTTATCAAGCTGCTTAAGTCCAGCGGCATGTCTAATAAACAAATTAAAATAATTTTATAAACAAAAAAACCATATTACTGAGAAACTTGACGAACTTCTCCATCCCACGGTACGTGCTCTAATTCAGCCATACGTCCAGCAGTTTCTGCTTCCAAAACCCCTTCAACAGATGAAACAACCTAAAAACAAAAAAAACAATCCCAAAGAAAATAAGACACTCACGATCTGTGGCAGTTTGTCCGATGGCCATTTAATCTCGATGAAATCGGAAGAATGACAATTTTGTAAGTTTCTGTCGTTTCGACATTTTTCTTGTCTGGATCGAAACCACCTTCGACTCCAATGGCCAGTTTTGTAACTTTTCTTTCAGGTCCGTCACCTGCACATTATCTTTCTAAAAACATCAATTTTTCTATATGAAACTATAATTAAATGCAGGAAAAATTTATTAATAAATGTATGTTTAAACAGCTGGGTGTAATGGAGTCAGGCAGTGAAAAAAAGTCTAAATTGTCAGCTCACTGTATTAGCTGGGTGTGAGGGATGAAGCAATTTTTAGTTATGAAAATCCCAGAAAAATGGGGTTTCGCTTTCAAAAAATGAAGAAAAACTCATGATAATTCTGTAAAAATGGGGCTTTCCAGGTAAAAACACTCGACTCCTCAAAAATAGGTACTATAACGTGGGAATTTTTTGAAGACTAAAAAACTTAACATAAACAGAGATGAGCAAAATCTTAATCATGATTAAGTTAAATCATAGAATACTTTTCTGTGATTAAGAATAAGATTAAATTCGTATTCATGTAGTAAAAGTATGATTAAAATCACACTCACGAGTATGATTAAATAAAATCCTAATCACAGAGATGATTAAAATCAACTTTTAATCACAGGAAATCTGTGATTAATTCCAGGATTAATCATAGGAATAATGATTAATCATAGGAAAATAATGATTAATCATAGGAAAATAATGATTAATCATAGGAAAATAACGATTAATCATAGGAAAATAACGATTAATCATAGGAAAATAACGATTAATCGTAGGAAATAACGATTAATCGTAGGAAAATAACGATTAATCATAGGAAAATAACGATTAATCATAGGAAAATAACGATTAATCATAGGAAAATAAAGATTAATCATAGGAAAATAATGATTAATTATAGGAAAATAATGATTAATCATAGGAAAATAACTATTAATCATAGGAAATAATGATTAATCATAGCAAAATAATTATCATTATTATTAATGATTATCATTATTAATGATTAATCATAGGAAAATAATTAATCATTGGAAACTGGGATTAATTAAGGGAAAAGCTTGATCAATCATTAGTACATTGTGTAATCACAGGAATCTGTGAATATTGTCACCCCTGATCACAATTTACTCACAAAAACTAAAAACTCAAAATCTATCAATCTCTAAAACTACAAATTTTAATCATTATTTATAATTGACAAATCAAAATTTTGAAAAATTAAATGTAAAATACACATACATATTTCCCTTAATTAATCCCAGATTCGAATGATTAATCATTATTTTCCAATGATGATGTAATCCTGTGATTAATTACAGGAATCTGTGATTAATCATAGGAAAATAATGATTAATCATTGGAAACTGGGATTAATTAAGGGAAAAGCTTGATCAAATTAGTACATTGTGTAATCACATCATATTCACTAATAACAGGAATCTGTGATTAATCACAACGTTCCGGTGATCAATCACAGCTTTCTGGGATTAATCACAGATTTCCTGTGATTAAGAGTTGATTCTTAAGCATCTCTGTGATTAGGATTTTATTCTTACTCATACTCATGAGTGTGATTTTAATATTATTCTTAATCACAGAAAAATATTCCTATGATTTAAAATCTTAATCATATTCATGAATCATATTTCGGAAAGTATGATTAATCATTATTTTCCTATGATTAATCATTATTTTCCTATGATTAATCATTATTTTCCTATGATTAATCATTATTTTCCTATGATTAATCATTATTTTCCTATGATTAATCATTATTTTCCTATGATTAATCATTATTTTCCCATGATTAATCATTATTTCCTATGATTAATCATTATTTTCCTATGATTAATCACAGATTCCTGTTAATCACCAAGTTCCGTTGATTAATCACAGCTTCCTGGAATTAATCACAGATTTTCTGTGATTAAAAGTTGATTCTTAATCTCTGTGATTAGGATTTTATTCTTAATCATACTCGTGAGTGTGATTTTAATCATACTTTTAATCATGAATATGATTAAGATTTTGCCCATCTCTGAGCATAAACTCTTTTTATTAAGGGTTTTTTCTGCAGTGACCCCCAGGCACTAAGGGAACCCCAGATTTAAAATAACTTTAGTACGGAAGACCTCCTCCCTAAAAAACATCCATCAAGGGTATCAAAGTAACTCTTTTTGAGAAAGTAAAAGGGCAGGTTTAATACTTCAATGTCAGCTTACTGAACCAGCTGGGTGTGACGGATGAGGCAATTTTCAGTTATGAAACCCTATAAAAATTGGGGTATATAGTAGTTTAAACAGCTGGGTGTAATGGAGTCAGGCAGTGACACGAAGTCTAAATTGCTCACTGTACCAGCTGGGTGTGAGGGATGAGGCAATTTTTAGTTATGACAACCCTATAAAAATTGGGTTTATCTTTTAAAAAACAAAGGAACCCATGATAATTCTGTAAAATGGGGGTTTCTGGTAAAATCGGACTCCTCAAAAATAGGTACTATAATGTGGGAAATATCTCGTTTTTTTAACTAAAAAACTTAACATAACCGAATAAGCTCATTTTCGGGTTTTCGTTCACTGCTTGCAGTGACCCCCTAATTAGAATAACTTTAGTAAGGAAGACCTCCTCGCTGAAAAACATCTTTAAGGGTATAACAATAACTTTCTTTTTGAGAAAGATGAAATACTTCTTTTTTAATTATTTAATGGCCTTGCCATAGGCACTAGCCACAGGTCTAATACTTCAATGTTATCTTACAGAACCAGCTAGGTATGACAGATGACGCAATTTTAAGATAACTGAAACTTAACTTAAAGTTTAAGTTAAAAAAGGTGCAAAGATGATTTTGCTTGTACTGCCAAATATTTTAATTTTTTACCTCTATTCGGTCCCTTTGAATGTGAAGAAAAACGGCGTCCAGTCTTCTGGTAATACCTCAGCACGTGATCTTTCCCAAGGCCAAAAAATGAGTTAAGACAGACGTAAAGTCCGGTCGGAGTATCCTAAAAAATGAAAATCTTTTTTGTTCAAATCTGATGAATGATAACGCATTTTTTTACCGGCGAGTCGAAAGAATAGACGCACTCGTCTTTGTAGACCCGGCTTTCTTTTGTCGGCTTCTGTATTTTATGGAGGTGCGGCTCCAAAGCTGAAAGTTCCGTACCGCTCATTATTATTTCTCGAAAATTAACAAGTTTTTCCGAGCAAAGCAACAAGTAGGAAAGGGCGGATTATCTCGAAACAACGGTCCCTTTTTTTTTTTAAGTTATTTATTGTGTCCTCTCATTCTTGAAATATTTGTTTAAATTTTGGTCGGGAGGATTTGTAAGGCCGTGGCCCTGTGCACACTGGCTCTGTTTTGTCTCTGGACATTTTTAAAGAAAACAAGTAAATCTACTTTCATATTCGGTGATTTTTGGCTTGTTAATGAATTTTCATACCATCAATCTAAAACTGTGTAAGAAATAGTGAATTTTTGTGAACTGTGAGTACAATTTCAAATCGAAAACGGACGCCCTCTTTGAGGTTAAGTTGTTTACGTCTACTCTTAATTTATTCTACTCTTGAGATGGAAATGGAATCTTATGACCAAGGTGTCGGAAATAATCGGATCTCGACTGGAGACTGACTGCAGGGAATTGATCCAGGAGCTTCAAGAAGAAGTTGTACAATTTAGGGAGCTCCAACAACAAGTGGTACGTCTCGCCTCGCAAGTTGCTGACAAGGTGAACAGAGAGAAACAATTAAGAATGGGCTTTGAAGTAAGGGAAAGAAGCCTAAACTTGATTTTCCGATATTTCCCGGGTGATAAGACATCCCTATCCAAGGAAAACATTATAGTTTATTGTCAAAATAAACTTGGGATTTCCATTATTCAGGAAGAATTTAGTTACAGACCACTGCGGGGTAGAATGGATCATCTTTGTGATATATTAGTGACACTCAAGGATCATGAGAAAGTAAAACTGATTCTTGCCCAAAATAAAAGACTTATTAATGAAAGACGTTCATTCACAGAGACTTCCCGCTCGAAGTAAGAAGAAGTATTCGATGTTTAATTTTTGTCAAAAAGTGCTGAATAAGCTTCATTCTCCCCTGAAAGCTAAATTATACAGGAACAAGCTTATCGTCAAACGAATGAAATTTTCTTGGTGCCATAATAAGGGCCTTCGCTATGGTTCGGAGAACGGCCTGCCATTCCTTAACGAGATCTTTAAACTTGACTTTCATGAACTGATCACCTCTCTCAAGAAAAGGGACTTCAAGCTGATTCTGGACACGGAATTTAATTTTCAGCCGCTTCGTGTAAGTACTGCCTCAGTTGTCCAACCTGGCGTCCCGCACTTCTCGAATAGAAACAAGAAGAAGGTAACTGTGGCTCGTAAGGCCCAATCATCGGGGAAATCGGAGGCCGCAGTTGGTAGGCCTGGTTGTAATCGGCCCCCTACCTCCCAGAAGGTTCTAGAGACGACTTTTAACGTAAACAAACACTCAGCTCCTTCTAAGAAGCTATCTCAAAGAAGATTGAAGACTTCTTCCCTTCTTCCTCCTCGACTGTATTGCCTGCTACGGAACGACCTCGGGGAACTTCACCCATTCGTTTGATGTCATACAACATCCAAGGTCTTCGAAAATTGTTCAATCTAAAGCAGTTACTTGGTATGATAAATGAAGTTGATATTTTCTTTTTGTTGGAAACGTTTGTTGAGGAAAAAGATTTCCATCTGTTTGATTCTCTCTTTGATTCGTACCATGTAGTTTGGGTCCCTGCTAAAAGATGTTTCAAGACTGGAAGGGCCTCGGGTGGGTGTGTGTATGGAGTAAAAAAAGGGTTTGAGGAAAACTTCTCATTTGTTAGGTTGGGTGGCTTTGATGTAGTGAAGGCTGTGGGTGGAAGGGCTCTACCAATGTATTGTTCCAGTCTATTTAAATTGTGACCATTGGATTGATGACTTTAATAGGTTAATTCAGGTCTTGTATGACTTCCCAATGTATAATACATTCTCATTGGTGATCTAAATTGTCGGGTTGGTGACAGGCAATGTTATCCCAAAAGAATATTCTCACCAACATTTGCCATTAATAATAGAGCTAGAAATTGTAAAGACTCTGTGGTCAACTCCTGTGGGCGCAGTTTCTTGGAAATCTTGGATGAATTTAACTTAATAATATTGAATGGTAGAACTCTTGGAGACCTGAATGGAGAGTTTACGTATGTTTCTGGAAATGGTAGCTCAACTATTGATTACTGTTGCGTCCACACTGATTTAATCCACTTTGTGGAGGATTTCAGAGTGAGAACTGAACCATTCTCTGATCACTTTCCCATTCAGGTGTCCTTGAACCTTACGGTCTGCGGTGGTCATGTGGACAAATGTTACCCCTTCTCCCTAAATTGTTATGGAAGGATGATATGAAGGATGATTATCGGGACAGGTTGAACAAATTCATTAAAAGTGTAAATATATCCAGTTTAGGCATCGATAAAGCAGCCCAATCAGTGGAAGATGTTATCAAAAGGCTGCGAAGTATAACCCTAAGCCAAGAGATTATAAAATCGAGTTTAAAGCAAGGTGGTTTGATGCTGATTGCGAAAAATCTCGCGCTCTTGTTAGGGTTATGCTTCAAAGATACCGAAAAAATAATAGTTCTGATGGTAAAAATGGGTACTTAGCTAGTAAAAAGGAATTTAGAAAGTTATGCCGGGAGAAAAAAGCTCAATTTTTAAAAGGTATTGTCAAAAAGATTAATAATGTTAAAATGTTAAGGAATTTTGGGATGGTATCGCTCAAATGTCAAAAAGAAAGTCAGTTTTCCCTCTGAGTATTGATAATTTGACTTTGTTAAATTACTTTAAAGAAATGTATAATCCCCCAATCTCTGTAACGTTTATCTATTATGTGCCCCAAAAAAATGTTAATTCCGAGCTGGATAAACCTTTTGATATGGATGAGTTAAAGATAGTGTTGGATAAATGTGGAAATGTAAAAGTCCTGGGCCTAATAGAATTCCTTATGAATGCTATAAAAATAGCACACAGACATTTTTGGAAAAAATGCTTCAGTATTACAACAGAATTTTTGAAGTGGGATCTGTGCCGAGCTCTTTCAGGTGTTCTCTCATCTTGCCCGTGTATAAGAAGGGAGATAGGAATCTTATAAAAAATAGAGGGATCTCTTGTAATAACACAGATAGTAAAATTTATGAAGGTTTGCTATATAATAGGCTTATGTCTTGGTCTAAGGGTGTCCTAAATGAGTTTCAAGCGGGTTTTAGGCCTGGGTATGGCACGATTGACAATCTCTTTGTTCTGTTCAACATGGTAAGGTCCGAACTGTCAAGGAAACGGCATAAAGTCTATGCCTTTTTATAGATTTTTCGGCAGCTTTTGATTCCGTCGATAGGTGGATCTTGTTTTGTAAACTAAACAGTATAGGAGTCTCAGATAAAGTCCTAGGTGCTGTTCGAGCCCTCTTGACTGATACAAAGGGCGCTGTTTGGGAAAATGGATTAACCCAAGAATTTGATATTAATTCAGTGTCAAGCAAGGCGCTCCGCTTAGCCCTCTCCTTTTCTCCTTATTTCTCAACGACTTTGAGGCTGCATTGGATGGTGGGTATACTGGTAGGTGAACATAAAATCAAAGCCTTGGCATATGCTGATGACATAGTAATTCTGGCTCAAACCCCGCAGTCTCTGCAACTTATGATTAACTCAGTTGTCAAATTTGTCAACCTTAATAACCTTAGGGTAAATTTAGAAAAATCTAAGGTGCTGATTTTTAAAAATGGCGGAAGGCGGGCAAAAAGGGAGAAGTGGTACTATGGGTCAGGCTATTGAACTGGTAAATGAATAAATACTTGGGTATAACAATCACTTCTGGTCTATCTTTGACCACCCACTTCGATAGAAAGTGTGCTACGGTTAAACAGGCAATGTCCTCAGTCTGGTCTAAGCTAGTTAATCACAAGGGTATCTCTTTGGAAGCTAAACTGAATTTTCAAGTCCTCGATACGCTCTGTTGTATGTTATGGTGCCCAGGTATGGGGCTGCTCAGCATATGAATCAGTGGAGAAGTCTTTAAGGTTTTTTATTAAAAAAATCTTATTCTTCCCATGGACCCCTACTGCGTTTCTACATCTGGAGACTGAATGTGATCCAGTCCATATTTTTACATTTAATTTGTTTTCCAGGTATTTGGAAAGGATTGCAAATATGGAAGTGACTCGTCTCCCGAGAATAGTTGCATTGAACTGCTTGAAAATGGAATTGGGGTGGTATAAAGAATTAAAGGATCTGTCCATTCTCTCTGGTAGCGCCGCTATGAGTGAATTGCTTGACTTCGAAGACATGAATCGTCAACTGACTGATATCCGCCTGTGTCTCTCTCGACATTATGCTAGTAAATTCAGAGAATATGTCGCTGGCACTGAGCACTATGCTCTTTATAGGCAATTGAATTTTAATCTGGGTGGGAATAATTATCTGAAAAATTTAGGTCTTCTAGATTCAAGAAAAATCATACGTTTAAGGGGAAACCTGGTGAGTTTCGGTGCGGGATATAGGACCGAGGATGTGCTGTGCCCTGTATGCCTGGCGGAAAACGAAGGCCTTTTTCATTTCATGGCACAGTGCACCCGTCTTTCTGAAATAAGGTACAAATTTTTTTCCATGAGGGTTCTATCGGGCCATGACTTTTTGCTTATTTTGAACGGTAAAGATTGGAAAGCCCTATCTGGTTTTTATGATGAAGCGATCAAGTATCGCGCCCAATTTGTGCATAATTAAGTAATGTGAATCATATCATAATCATGAGCTTTTTCTTCATTTTTCATTTTGTAAATCGTGTTTTCTTGTGTTATCACTTAATCGACTAATGTATCTTCTGTTTGTTCCTCCCAGCTCAAACGATCTCTAAGGTCATGAGCTCTGTCTTTTTGAGCAGGAATTTTTTTTTTTTTCTTTTTGTATATTATTATTGTAAATTTTTTATAAAATAGCTCAATAAGACTTTTTATTATTATTATTATTAAATTTATGGTCCTACACTAAAATGAAAATAAGGTCCATAAAATAGAGCCCTTCCGAAATATTGAAAGGACTAAAAGGGCGGCTTTTACCACATCTTTCAAGTTTGATTTTATTTAATTACCTCTAATCCTCACCATCCACTCCTTCTCTCAAACTATTCATCAAAAATCAAATCAAAATAAAAAAGGAATACCTAAATGAAAGTTGGTTTCAATTCCCTTTCAGAACTTTTCAGCGAAAGGGCTAAATGGCGACAAATTGACGTCATTGAGGCCCAATGTACACATTTTTGGTTTAATTTCTTTTTTGTTGTCAAGATTTTGATTAAATCAAAAAGCTCCTGAAGTCTATTCAGGTCGTCCAATTTCTTTAAAACAGAGCAATCGATTGCTTATTTTATGTAGATCAGATTTCCCTTGAGAAAATCTGGACGAAAGTTTCTCGTTCCTACAAACTCTAAAATGTTTATTGCTAAACGAGGATATGACCTATTTAAGCTTCGACATCGCTCCCCTCGCGACTTGCCGCTAGCGGCTTCCCAATATCCCCTCGCGAATACCGTACTCAATATAAATCTTTTACGGAAGAGAGCGTCTTGGAACACATAAAAGGAAGGTAAAGCTTAAATAGAACTCGAGAAAATTTCATCGATCCACATTGCTCATCGTACACTTAAAATGAAATATTATATTGGACCCTTTATTAGTATCGAGGATCGAATGACGGGAAATAGAAACGCGTTTTTCTTTATTGAAAATTCGCAAGGGACACGGCTGAGTAAATAAGACTTTGTAGAGAGCTGTTTTTTTTTAAAAATAAGTGTCATGAAAATTTAAGATGTCAACTCTTTTTAGGGCACCTCCTGTCTTATTTTACCTTCTTCATTACTTATTTTACACTTATTAATAATTATTATCTGAAATTTTTTTTCATGATTTACAATGTCTATTTTTCTAGATCAACACGGAAGTTATGATCAAAAGTAATTGGTTCGGTCTTCACCTTTGTCTTGACTAAACAGGATGGCTTTGTACTTAGTAAATGGACGCTTCACACAAAGGCATTTCTGAGTGTTTCAGGTGGCCTCAGATGAAAATTTTAAGCTTTGTTATATAACAAAAGGTAAAATTACAATAATTATGAGACCCTAGTGGCTCAAAATAATTTTATATTGCTACAATTACTTTCGTTTTTTCCCGGGTTGTTCGAGTGTACTTCAAGTTCTGCTTTTCACTCAAGTGGTCGTCCAGGGTCACATTGAGACCAACTCTATATTTTATTCTAACTCTTTTTGCTAACAAGAACACGCAGTTCCCTTGCCAGCCTTTTGGAAGATATATATGAAGCCAAAGTACGTTAGAAGAGATCGGTGATAGTTCAATCGAGATGTCCATAAATCATGATGTGATCGACAAATTTCAATTGAAATCTTGGTATGGGTTGCTCGATGGAGCGGAAACTAACAGAAGGTGCAGTAAGAGGTTTAGAAGGGGCTTTTACTTCAATTAAACACGGTTTTGGACAGATCCGTCGTGCGACGGGAGCTTAACCTACCCTTTGTCCGTGTACGTGACGAAATCCTGTATATTCTCTTCTCAACTATAACATCGCAAACGGCTTCCTTTAAATATTAATAGAGGCATCCCCTTTTTTCATCTTCCCCCATGTCATTTCGTCAATACTCCAATAAAACGTCGAGATGTGGGGTGAGATGAATATAACATGACCTCGGAGGTATTAATAAACTTGTCAGAACGTCAAATATTTAAATATTTAATTGAAAAACGTAGGGGGAAGAATAACGGAGTGGGAAGTATATGGGAGGGGAAGTATAACGGAGGGGGAAGTATAACGGAGTGGGCAGTATATGGGAGGGGAAGTATAACGGAGGGGGAAGTATAAGTAAGGGGAAGTATATGGGAGGGGGAAGTATAAGGGAACGAAAGTATAACGAAAGGGGATGTATAAGGGAGGTTAAGTTTGTTTTTTCGAAAAATTTATCGGGTTTTTCCTTTTTTTTTCGAAAAATTTTCTAAGTTTTTTGTAATTTTCGAATTTTTTTTTTTTTGAAAAATTTACGAATTTTTTCAAAAATTTTTTTAAGTGTCGAGGTAGAAATAATGGGCTCTTTGGCCTAGGGATGTGCCTCTCGTAGGGTAGAAGTACGAAATTTCTCCCTAAAAAAAAAAATAATTAAAAAGTCGCAATTTTTACACCAAAATTCTTGAAAATATAAGGAGTAATGGTGAAAATTTGGTGAAAAATAACGGTTCGGCCGCAGCGAATTTTTTAAAATTTCAAACAGACATATCTCCGACATTTTTTCGAAATTCAAAAATCGCCCTCGTTAGTTTCTTGTTCACCGGCTAAAGAAATTTGTATGAAATTTGGTGAAAATCGGATCAAAACTGTGGCCGTGAAGTGTTCCGGAAAAAAATGCTACGGCCGGCCGGAGCCACAGACAAAGTTGAGATCGGTAAAGATCAATATTCGAATTGACCCTCCGGGGTCTGGAAGACCCTTCCCCAAAAACCCGACGTCGAGGGTATCACAATAACTTCTTTAAGGAAGTTAAAAAAGTTAATTATATTTTTTAAAGAATTTTTTTATTAGGAAAACACCCCATGATACGTCATGACAGGCCTGAAAACCCTAAGAAGAAAAATCTGAAAATATATCATTATGTCACCCTTGAGTTACGTGAGAGGCTACAGGTGCGGAAAAACATTTTTCCCTTATGTGGATATTAACATTTTTATGAAGGAATTTTTTTTTTTTTTTAGTTCTGTGTTAAATTTTGAAATAACTTAAGGGAGGAGGGAAACAATATTTTTTTTGGCGGATATTATTCAATAGCAGTTTCTTATGGAAGTTTTATGGATCGATAGCCATTAGACGAAGGCCGGGGGCGCTTTTATTGTGTGTCCTTTCATCCATAAAAAATAGGACCAGCTGACAACTTTCAGGGAAGAAACTTTGACACGGAAAATTCCCTTTGCTTTATAAATAAAAAATTAGCGCTTACGGATGGTATTATTTTCTTTATATCTCGTATTTTTCGGCAATCGATCAAATAGTTTATTATTTATCGCGTTGCATGACTATCAGTTATCAACAACCGGTTTTGTAAAACAACTAAAAATTTAAAGCTTCAAAATTTAAATTCAGCTGATCTTTTATTCTTTTCTTAGCTATCCGTTCAAAAGTCAACAGCGCTTGAAAGATTGGTGTAACATTTGGCAGCTTACGCCAGGTGTCCAGAACTCGTGTCTGATGGTTTTAAATTTTTTTTTCTTTTCAAACAAGTGCCAAGAAATTTATTTATCACAGAAGTCACATGAAAGTTATGTTGCTTTGGTCAGATGTTCTATAAAATGGAAAGATTATATTCAGAAATGTGTTTCTCATGGTACTTTTATTGAGTGAATACGTGCTTGGAAAACAGACAAATAAAGAATTCGAAGGTAAGGTGATCGATGGAATCGAAGCTCGTGGGTCAATTTCCTTTTCTCGCGAGTATTATGAGGAAAGCGGAATTCGGACAGAAGTGCGGGGGATGCGTTTTAAACCGATGGTTCGTATTCACAGCTTGTCATTGCATCACGGAAATAACGGCGAATCGTCGAAATTTATATGAGTTAAGCTGGCTTTTGGTTGTGGCCGGCCACGTAAATCGTCTGCCCGGTCGAGGTGGGCAAGTCCGTTTCATCGACGCCGCAATTATCCACGAGAAATGTGAAAGGATCTTCCCCGGTGCGACCTATGATATCGCCTTGATCAAAGTTTCTCATCCGTTTCGATGGACACCCTATTTGAAGCCGACTCCATTATTTTCGAACGATCCTAAATTATTCGAGGAGAGGATCAATGATTTAATGGCCATCAACGCTGAATGTTTCGGCATCGGATGGGGAATGACGAAAGTGATCGACATCAACGTTTACGATTACCCCTCGGAAAACCTTCTTTTTGCGAAACTTCGTATGATGGAGCTCTCCGACTGCGCTTCTTTGATGCCTGAAGAGTTAATAGAAAGGAAACAAATTTGCGCTTTAGCAACTGATTTTAGCGACGTCTGCAAAGCCGATTCCGGTGGTCCTTTGTTCTGCTTGGGACACGTTTACGCAGTTGTTTCATGGGGACCTTTCTGCGGAGAACTCAATCTTTCGACCATGTATCAAAGACTCGACACTGACATGAGATTTATATTTTCTTCCTCTCAATCAACTTTTTCTTTCATACTTTTCCTATTCACTAATAAAATATCTCATATGATTTTGATCTAAATCCAATGCACAAATTTAATCAATGTAAGGGATAAGACGAAAAGGGATTGAAGAGGTTTTTTTACTTAACCCCTCAGCTAAGTAGAATCTTACTTTTTTACAGCAAATTTTCATTTTTAAACAGGTGTTTTTCTTTCCGTTTAGGCCTATTGATTCAATAAGAAAAATTTTTGAAGATAAAATGAAAGTGCACGTTGATAATAAAGAAAGTAAGGACAAAAATATCGATTTCGCTCAAAATGTGGTCTCTTCAACACTTCCCCACCCTACGGCCTTTCATGAACTGGGCGCTCCACTTAAGGGGCCACTTTGGGGTTGAATATCTACCCCTCCCATTCGAACTGCTGGAGACACCGCAGAATCTCGCTTTCGAAATAGTTACACCCAGAAACCATCTTCCAGCCGCGACGTCAAAGTTGGGTTAAAATTCCCCACTCCCAAACGATTTTGACGTCATTTCAAAAGTGGAAGGGCACTCTCTTAGCAGATTTATGATTGAGGAAGTAATCTTTATCCCCTCCTAAACCTAAGGAAAGTAGAAAGGATATTAGGTTTTCTCCTGAAAAGTCTTCCTCAAGAGCCTGTGAAAGACAACAACTCAAATAAAAAGCTTTGAACTGCTTTTTTTTCTCCATAACTTACAATATTAAATAAGTTTTTATTTAAGTTTAGCAAAAAAAAATAATCTCGTTAATTCCTATACTCTGTAATCATTACTAATTAAAAGAGATTCTGTATGTGTTAGTATTTAAAAAGACTATATGTATAATAAATAAAAATTGTAGGAAATTTAATTTTCTATAAATTTGTACTTAATTTTTTTTTCTAGGGTCACCATTTTCGGAAAATAATTTTTTTTAAAATAAATTTATCTTGAAAACAGTGCGTTCTAGAGAAAAAAATGAATAGAATAAAAATTAAAGAGAATTGAATTTCCAACTGATTTTATTTAGTGCATTTTTCAAATCTGTAACGGTTTACGATTTACAAGCCTTTAAAAATTAACCTTCTTAATGGTTATACTTCAAAACCTTCTTACACGGAGAAGGTCACTTTTTTGAAAGGACAACTTTTTTAATGAACTACTAGGTGTACTTATGTAATTTGACCTAGAAAAGTCTAGTTATTTGGTTGTTTTTAATTCCACTGGGGGAAAAATTTAGGCGACTTTTTGCGTTTTATGGGCGAAAAAAAGACACGAAAATGCAGATTTTCAATTTTTTTTAAAGGGCATTTTCACTTGAATTCTCACTCACCAGAATTGGGGACGGCTGGCACCAAAAACTGACTCACAAACCATTTTTTTTTACACCGTCTAGGAGACCATCGGCCATTACTAAAAACCGTCTATCGAGGGTATCAAAAAACTTTAGAAATGCCTCTACTCTGCTCTAGAAATGCAAAATATAATATTAAAAAACCTTTCAAATTGAACTATTGCGTATAAAATTTGTGTATTCACGCTGGCTTACAAGAGAAAATTCAACAGTCAATCAAATATTGGATCTATTTGATCGTGAACAATCAAGGGTGGTCTAGCAAGTTGGTTAACGAAACAACTAACCGGATAAGTTTTCATTTTAATCTCCAATTTACCAAGAATCGCTTTTGCGATTTTGATTAATTTTTTAATAACCGTATTTGAATGTACCGAAAAGGGATTTCGTTGTCCGGGCTTAACAAAGCCCTCTGTCAAGGATTAAATGACTAAACAAACGAGTCGTGTTAATCCGGAATTCTCTCTACCTCACAGTTGGACTCGAGACATTGTCAAAACTATGTCAACCTGCTTATTCAGCTCTTCCATATATTCCATTTCAGGTGCTAAGAAAGAAAAAAGTCCTCAGACATCTATAGTCTTTTTAACATCAAGTACAAAGGAACAAAAAAAATTTCTTTCTTTTTTTTCTTACAGACTGAATCTTTTTTTAAGCATTAAAAAACGTAGACGAAAGGAGGAGAAAAAGTCCTTTATTTCTACAATTAACGAGAACGAGGTAATGAGGCTTCTATTATTATTACTAAGTTTAAAAATAATATATTTAATCGCTATGAACAACCTTTTTTTAAACTTAATTGCATAATTACCAACCCTCATTAATCAGAATTAATTACTGCAGATGTTGCCATGATTAAAAAGTTCAGATTACTGACAGTGTTAGGAAAAAACTTGATTCCTAGTATATAAAAAATTGATGACTCTTCCGAGAAGAAATAAAACCGTATTTCAAACTTCATCAATTGGCCTAAGAATTAAATCTTAGGAAAGCTCCCAAAATCAAGATTTATCACCGGAACTACTTTTATTACTCACAAATTTTAATGCAACGACAACTGCACGGCGATTTGCGGTATGCGGGAATGTAGAGTGAAACTTCTGTCCCACCTTCAACTCTCTGCCTAAAAATTTTTCTCACGCTCATATCAAAGCAAAAATTTCCTTTTGACATACCCGTTCAATCTTCTAGAAATTTTATCATATTTGCGTCCTAACCACACTAAACCTTGAGTAAGTATTCCAAAGGTTTCCTTTTGGACTATTTTTATAACCTTCAAAACTTCCAAAATATTAGGTGTACAAAATGAAACTCGGCTAAAATCTACAAAATTCAAATTTACCCTGCGGCTGAGTTTCATTTTGTACACCTAATAATAAAGCTTGTATTTAATTCTCTATTTTGTACTTAATTTTTTTCTAGGATGCACCATTTTCGGAAAATAATTTTTTTAAATAAATTTATCTTGAAAACAGTGCGTCCTAGAGAAAAATAAATAGAATAAAAATTAAGAGAATTGAATTTCCAACTGATTTATTTAGTGCATTTTTTCAATATCTGTTTTTACGATTTTCGCCTACTTAAAATTCTTAATGGTTATACGTCAAAACCTTCTTCCGGAAGGTCAACTTTTGATGGACTTAAACGCCTAAAATGTTCAAACATTTTGAAAAAATGAACTACTAGGGTACAAAGGAAACTCGGCTAAAATCTACAAAATTCAAATTTACCCTGTGGCGAGTTTCATTTTGTACACATAGTATCTTAGGTCAAATTACTTTGAAAAACATGGATATAAAATAGTGCCGGATTTCTAACTCTTTAATCAACAATTAACTCAGTTTATCCGTCTGCTAGAAATATAAGAAGTGAAAAAGATACCGTTATGATAAGGTCCTCAGGAGGA
>JACGAQ010004142.1:0-18829 GCA_014119065.1 Orius insidiosus | reverse complement strand
CCTTCTAGTCTGAATACAAGCCCTTTTCTTCTAAATTATGAACCTTTCATCTATAAGATAAGCCTCTTCTACAAGATTGTATGTCGGCCCTTTTCTATAATACTAGCTAAGGGAGCTCTTTCTATAATAATACCTAAGAGCCCTTTCTTGAATGTGAGTCCTATTGACTTATTTATGGTTACTCCTGGGGCCCAAAACGAAGTTTCCGCCATGTTGGCAGTGCTTTTGTAAAAACCGAGAGTTAAGTAGTTCGTGCGGTTTGACGTCAGGAGTTTTTACAGATATGAAGTGCCCATTTAAATGGTCGCGTTGAACCCTTTTATTCCTGGTATTCGGGTCTCGTCGCGCATGATTCCCGCATATGCGCCCAGGCAAGTCCATCGACCCCACCCGGGCACCAATCCAGACTCCGCCGCCCCCCGAATATCGATCCTCCCGGGGAATTTTCCATCAGAGAGATTGTCGGCACTGAACGAACCTTGAAATTCGGGAACGGACAAAGAAAAAAACCGTCCACCGTTATCTCCATTGATAATAATACTTAAAACTCGTTATCTCGCGTCCAAACACCGGGCATAGTCCCCCACCTTTTATGGCATCCTTGTGCAATCCAGGGAAGGAGAACAAGAACGTCGGCGAACCCTTTAAAAAGGCACCACCACAGGCGGCCAGAAGTCAAACAGTCTCGAAATCGAACGGATATCAGGCACAGCCAGAACACAAAATGACAGCGGAACACGTTGCCGTCAAAATTTCAGGGAATACCTCAGGATACCTTCCGTTCAGCCAAATGTCAATTACGGTGAGTCAACGTTTTTCATCAAAAACTTAAAATTTTAAACTAAAAAAATCGTACTTTCACCTTTTAAAATACCAGTATTTTCACTTTCTCCCATTATACCAACAACAAAATGAAGTCAACAAAAATTAATCATTATTTCTACCTATTTTTAATCATATTTTTTATTATAAAAGGTAAAATAGCGTTTGGGTGGTTTTTTCTCTCTAAATTATCATATATATATAGAGTATGTATAGAGGTTGTTATGGATCAAGAAAAGAATCGTCGATCATTAGGATAACTAAAAGAATACAATCAAATAGAGTATTATTTCTACAGAGCTACTAACAAATAAGTTGGTAAAAGAGATCCATGTTGCGAAATCAGGGACGCAGTTTTTGGTGATGGGACAAAATGATGGGGAAAACTAATTGAACACAACTCGTTACATCCTGAACGCTTTTAAATGGAAAATAACGTATGATATCTGTTTTACTTACAGTGATACCACCAGAAGTTTAGGCAACAATATTTGCAATCGATTAATCCACTAAACGGTTGTGGTAATGGTTGGGGATCGAGCTCGGAAACGATTGAGAAAGCTGATATTTTTGTGTTTTGTTGTAGACGGTTGCGTGGAGTTCCTTAAAAAGCAGGCGAAAGGGCTGAGTCTTCCGGTGCGCGTGTTCGTCCCGACGCCGTCCAAGCCGGTGGTGATCATCAGCTGGGAAGGCCTAGAACCTCATCTACCGTCTATCCTTCTAAACTCGCACATGGACGTCGTACCCGTTTTCCGTGAGAAGTGGACCCACGATCCGTTCGGTGCTGAGAAAGACGCGAACGGCAACATCTACGCTAGAGGCGCTCAAGATATGAAGTGCGTCGGAATTCAATACATCGAGGCGATACGTCGGCTTAAAGAGTCAGGACAACGACTCCGGAGGACCATTCATATGTCGTTCGTTCCCGGTAAGAACAAAAATAAAGCCACATAATTCTTAATGTTCTCTTCAATTTTTTTTCCATAACAAAGATGAAGAAATCGGAGGAGAAGATGGTATGGGCAAATGGGTGCTGACCGACGATTTTCGCAGCCTCAACGTCGGATGCGCCCTTGACGAAGGAATGGCAAGCGTCGACGACACCTACTTGCTTTTCTACGGTGAAAGATCAATATGGCGTAAGTAATTCCTCTTAAAAGAAACTGTAGAACGGATGAAAACTGCGCAGGTACTCATCTCGGGTAGGTGAATAGGGATCATCAGGCTATACAGCAAAAGTCGCCAGCAGTTAATTCATTGCACTGACGCGGGAATAGAGTTGAGACTAACATTTAGCATTAGAATAACGTGGGAAAGCTGCAGTCCACAGGGCATAAGGAAGACACATACTGTAGCCCAACAAATTTCGGGACAACAAATGGAGCACAATAGGGTTCGTTTTTGTTAACAACTCGGGCATTTGTTGCTTGGGAACTTGCAATCTTCTCCATTGGGATTATATCGCCATTAGGGACATTTACATGTTCATTGGCTCGTTGCCTCAGCTTGATCAATGCTTGGAAACTAGGCCTTCAAGTGATCGATTCTCAGATGTTCTTCGAAAGGGAAGTGCTGCTTAGATTGCTTGATCGAAAGGAGTGAGCACTCCAACTTAGCAGTTAAGGGGCTTACCCAGAAGCCCCACTTAGACCATCTGCACTGTTTTTAAAATAATTTTCTTCCGCAGAGGTCCACATTCATTGCCAAGGTACACCTGGACATGGTTCGCTCCTTCTCCCTGAAACGGCCGGCGAGAAAATGCGACGTGTAGTAGACGCTTTCATGGACTTCAGAGCTACCGAGAAGAAAAAGCTGGAAGCGAATCCGAACCTCACGATCGGCGACGTCAAACAATCAACCTCACACGAGTCAAGGTATAATCGATCGCTCACCTTCGACCATTTTCGCGCAAAAGTTTTTTCCCCAACTACACTAATATTTATAAGGACCCTAAAAAAAGTTACTTGAAGTGCATTTTTCGTTTCAAATTCAATTTAAAATGTTACATGTCTATCCTTAGTGAAGGGTATGTGAACATTTTATTATTTTCATTTTGTCGTTACATTAATCTAGAAGGCTGTAGAGGAAGATGGCGCTATGTTCCTTGTAGAGTGGCAGAGCAGTTATTACCTTCCTTCCTTCCAAAGTTTTCAGGAAGGCAATAACACCCTAACACTTTCCAGAAAATAGGCTCATGCTATAATTTATTATCCTAATTTTTGAAATTCGGGACCAGTTTTATAGATTTCAATCAATTATTAGAAATTAGGTTAGGTAATGGTCAGAAAGGAGTTTTTTTTTGTAAAATACTAGTTTTTACGTATAACCTACTTCCCCCCTCCATCATATTTGTATTTAATTTTAAAATTAATTATTTGTTTTGTTCAATCTGTTTTTTTGTGTGGGAATTTCGACAGGGAGGAGTACAAAACAATGTCGTCCCGCCCGAGCTAGTTGTAGGCTTCGACTGCCGGCCCATCGACCGACTTCGTCATGTTCGAAAAATGGATTTTGGTAAAAAAAAAAAAATTTCAAAAACCGTTTAACTTCTATTTATTTTTCCTATTTAGGACGTGTGTGAAAAAGCGGGGAAAGGCGTTTATCCTGATTCCAGCAGAAGCAGGACGCGAAGGATTTGACTAGTCTCGATAAAAGCAACCCTTACTGGGTCGTATTCAAAAAAGAATGTGATAAACTGTAAGAAAAGACAAAGGAAAGGATTCAAATGGAATAACGAGTTTTTATTTTTCAGAGGTTTAAAGTTAAAAGAAGCCATATTTCCTGGAGGGACCGACAGCAGGTTTGTTCGTGCTGTGAGTATTTTTTGATATGATTATAAACGGAGGAGCCTTTTTCGTCGATGGCTCCACCGAATTCCCTTACTGCAAAACGTCAATAACCTTTTTTCTCTTAGCTCGGCGTCCCAGCTTTCGGATTCTCACGATGAACAGGACCCCGTTTTGCTCCACGACCACGACGAATTCCTTTCGGAATCGACCTTCCTCACCGGCCTCGATATCTACACGAAGCTGATCCCGGCCATCGCCAACTCCTGACATACGGATGTCGACCTCCAGCCGAAGCGGCGTCGTCTCGCCGATGCCAACAACAAACTCAGCTAGTACACAAACATTCAACACATTTCAGAAAAAAATTATTTTCTTTTCCCCCCTCCCCCGTCCCGCACTTAGCAATACTTTGTTCAAAACATTTTTTTTATTTCCTTTTAGTTTCTTTTCATTATTTTACGTGTGCGTATAGAAAGATTTTTTCAAAAATTATTTTGTTAAATTTTTTTAAAATTTTATTTTTTGATTAAATGACGTCTTTGGCTGTTTTGTGGTCTAAAAGTGTGAAGTGTATTTTCCATACACGGTTAGTAATCGTTATTATTAAAAAAAAATTATATATCAAATTTATATGTAATAAATAATGATTAAAAGGTGTTTTTTATTGAGTTTTCCTCAGCCTTCAAAACGTCAAAAGTTTATTTCTCTCAAAACACCTGTAGAAGATTAATTCCTGACCGCTAAGAATAATATTGAATTTGATATCCGTTTTATTTTAATAGCAAAATTTTAGTTCTTCAATATCTCTTTCACTTTAATAGTCCGATCTTCTTTAAACCTCAAAAACCGAGTTAACTCTCTAGAGCACTAAGCTTCTTATTGAGTCTCCATGTCTTTCTTTTATACTTTATCAAAAATAAAGTAATATTGTTGTGATACCTTTGATAGATGGCTTTGAGGAAGAGGTCTTCCAGACAATTTTACGACGATTTTTTTTCTGTGGCGCCTTGTCGCCCGGGCGTGCCGTTTTTTCCAGCACACTCTTCGGCCGCAATTTTTATCGGGTTTTCTCCAAATCTTCCGTTTTAATTACCTCTCCCGTCAGATTGCAGTTGCGCTGACATACGATAAGTCCGATTTTCATCTTTTTTCTTTTTTTTCATGCTTCATGGAATCATGAATGAGAAGTTTTTCCCGGGCACTTTTAGCTCGGCCGGTGGGCGGCGTGGGCTTCTCGGGCGGAGAAAACTGAATGAAAAAGGGGGCGTTGGGTGGCTAAGTTCGTGGGGGTAGAGGGGTAAAGTCGCCCGCGAGGGCCTTCAGTCTAAATTCTAAAACCGCGCGCGTCCCGCTGTCCCGCCCGAGCCGTCACGAACCCTTCCCGCACGTTCTGTTTTTTCAAGTTCAAATCACCAAAAAGGTATAACAGTTCAAAAAACAATTACCAACTAATAATTAAAATGTATAATTGGTTCACCACATCAAATGAGGTAAGTGAAAGCAAAATAATCTAAAAAAAAATTCAAATTTTCAAATTTTGTTTTCCCTAAGTTAAAAAAGCCTTCAAAATTAAAATTCGCCTTCAGGTTCTCTTAGGTCTCAAAATTTCGTGAAAAACGTCCTTCGAGGGTATAAATTTCTTTAAAAGTTAAGAAAGCTAAAGTAAAAAAAGGGTCCTTTCCGTAAGAAATTTTTTAAAATAAAAATGGTTCTCAAATTCATTTGTGTGACCCCTAGGAACGACGAAAACCATATTAAATTTTTTATTTATTTATTATTATTATTATTATATATTTTTTTAAATTTTGAGTTCTCTAAGTTAGAACCACCCTCATAAACAGAGGAGAGAAGAACGAATTTTGGGGGAAAAAAACAAACGAATTTTTTATGTCAATTTTAAGTCGCCTCTGAAAAACAAAAGCCATCCAAAACATTTTTTAAAATTTATGTTTCATTCAAATAAAGATTGGGAATTGATTAGCAATCTAGAGTAACAACATTTAGGCCGCAGTAGAGGAAACTCTAAAATCCGAACGGGTAGGCGTGAAAAGCGGTAGCCATGGAAACGCGTTCAGCTCAAACAGGTCCTTCGAGAAAACTCTATTCAACCATTTTCTATTGTTTCACTGGATTTTTCTTTCTTTTTAAAGGGCCAAATTAATCCAAATAATTGCATTGCTGAGGCCTTTTACCTTTTTTTTTATCATAAAATTAAGAAAATGTTAAAACTTTTATAATTTTTTTACTCTGGTCAAAATATAAAAGGTTCGGTGAGTAAATGGAGGGTTAATATTGTCTTGAATTTAGTTAACGAAACCAATTAAGTTGCTGTGAAAAGGGAAAGTTCGTGGATCTTTGGGAAGAGGTTGAAGGCGAGGGCTGTCTAAAGGGAAATTCAAGTTTAAGGTGATGAAAGGGGAAACCAAAAAGAGGGGTAAAACGACTAAATTGATTTTTTAGCCTCTTTATTAATATTTTATTTTATTTTACATAATCCCTGTTGCATAACTTGAGATATTTAACTATTTTTCGTATTTTTAAAAATACGTTACGTCACTGACAACTTCGATGTCAAAATTTTCTTATATTTTCCTCATCAAATTTTTACATTGGAAAAATTTTGGCAAAACTATTTTTCACTGTTTTTTAGAGACCAAACTTGCACCAGAAAAAAAAAACCACCAAAACTGTTAGTCCCAAACGTGAAACAATTTTATAAGAAAATTTGACGATGCGATTATCATTTCAGAATTTTTCGTCCTGAGTAATCGTTTCGATCGGTAAAAACCGAAAAAATTGACCAGAAAATTGAGCCCCGCCCCCCTTGAGAGCACCTCCTGAGACTTTTTCCGCCTCCATTATTCATTTTTGAAATATTTTTATTCTGTCTTGTCCTTTTAATAATTAATAAAAATTTTTATTTATTTTCCAGATGGACGAAAGGAAAACGTGATGGACACGGAAGGAGAGGTAAATGAGAAAATAATCCGATATTTGAGAAAATTACGAAAGGGTAAAGGTCCATTCGGCGTTCCTGTGGCTAGGAACGGGGAGGACTCGATTGCTTTTCTCCTATGTAATCATGGACAGAAATCCCTTCTTATCGAAAAGTGTGTGTTTTTCTAAAATAACAATATAAATGAATATAAAACTATATTAATAAGGGTAATTGGAACACTTAACTTTGAGGGGGCATATTCAGTTCTGGACACTCTCAAATAACTTTCTTTTGACGTTTCACTTGAGAAATTATCCAATTTTAAGAATCTACCTCTTCGTCTCCCTTTATTGATATGTTTTCACAATTTTTAAGGAAATCCTAAAAGGGTGCTTTGATCCCGATTCCCCGCTGTGTGGGGTAATGGGGATCAGGGTGATAAAGAAATTTCGGCATGATATTTCAACTTATATTTTCGACTTTTCAAATGACTCAGACTTTGGGGAGATGCACAAAAACCAACATAATTTCCATAACTTGTATTTAAACCTCAAATATTCAAAATACCCCAACTCAACCAGATTAGTATGGCCGCCAACCATTATTTAGGTACCCTCTGTTTTCTTCGAACGTTCTTCACTTTTCAACGCGAGGTGAGTTGACTTCAGTTATTTTTTTTACATTTCCGCCACTGCAGTATTTGTAGCAACTACTAAGCTGTAAAATAGCGCTACTGTTTTAAAAATGTACCCCACCTCGTGATTCCCATTGCCCTACCCGTGTGATCCCCTTACCCCACTTGGACGTGTTTACAAGAACGCGTGCTTACCATAGTTTGGTACATTTTTATAAAACAGTAGCGCTATTTTACAGCTAAATATTGCTACAATACTGCAGTGGCGGAATGTAAAAAAAAATAACTGAAGTCAAATCACCTCGCGTTGAAAGTGAAGAACGTTAGAAAAAACAGAGGGTAAACAATGTTTGGCGGCCATACTAATCCTGGTTGAGCCTGAGACAAGGCGTCTTCACAAATTAGTTCGCCGGCACCTAAAAAAGTCGCAGCACTGTTATGATTCTCTTTCGGGCGCGGATTTTTATAAACTTGGTGATCCCCATTCCCCACTGATCCCCAATGCCCCACTCCCCTAATAAAGTATTAAAATGTCAAACTTCATTCTCCGTCGTTTGAAACGAAGGAAATCAGGAGGAAGGAACGTTCCGGGTGTTGGAAAATTTAATTTGACCGTCGGAAAGTAGGAAGTAATAAAATCGAAGATTTCATTACGTTTTCACCCTCTCATGCCCATTCCATTGAAAAATGACAAAACATTTTTTTCCTTCAAAATATGTCCAAAATTCGACGTTAATTTTTTTAAGGAAAAAGTATTTCCTCAGATTTTTTTTTTGCCAAGAAAAAGACTGAAAGGGGTTCCCTTAGGGACGATCGGATATGAGATAATAATTTTATCTATATCAATAAAAATAAAAAGACTTGTGTTTTCTCAGAAGTAAATAAAGAAAAGAAAAACTCAATTTTCCCAATTGCTTCTCGTGGCCAAAAACGTATACAGGGTGTCCGGAAACACATGGCAAGCGTCTGGGAGAGCGTTAAAAAGTGGTTTTACGAAAAAAAGTTAAATGTAAACCCCCCTTAATTTAAATCAAAGAATTTGATGGTGTAGTTTAAAATCCGCCTGGATATACAGGGTGTCCCAGACACAACCTAACTTCGTTATTTCAAATGAGAACCCCTATTTTTTATTTCAGATTCGTAATCTACGCAAAATTTCAAGTAGATTTGAGTACTCATATGACAATTTTGGACAACTTTTAAAAAATGTCAAAATTTAGCGTTTTTTGCGCTAAAATCCGTTAAAATTGACCTAGGAGACTCGTTTTTTTTTAATTCCACTTATTTTTCCCGAAGAATCCAACTGTCTCAAATTTGAGCATCTTCGCATTCAGCATCACGAGATTTCGTCGCTAATGGCCTTTTTTCAAGTTTAACTCCAAATTTCATACTTCAAAAATGGAAATTAGCGATTTGTTGACGGAATTTTAATTTTTGATGCATAAACACAAAAGACGCTGTAGCTCTTTCAAAATTTATGGTCCGAAAGAAAAATTCCTTTCAACAAGTGCTAATTTTCATTTCTGAACTAAAAATTTGGGTTCTTTGAAAAATTGGGGTTTAACTTGAAAAAAGGCCATTAGCGACGAAATCTCGTGATGCAGAATGCGAAGATGCTCAAATTTGAGACAGTTGGATTCTTCGGGAAAAAATAAGTGGAATTAAAAAAAAACGAGTCTCCTAGGTCAATTTTAACGGATTTTAGCGCAAAAAACGCTAAATTTTGACATTTTTTAAAAGTTGTCCAAAATTGTCATATGAGTACTCAAATCTACTTGAAATTTTGCGTAGATTACGAATCTGAAATAAAAAATAGGGGTTCTCATTTGAAGTAACGAAGTTAGGTTGTGTCTGGGACACCCTGTATATCCAGGCGGATTTTAAACTACACCATCAAATTCTTTGATTTAAATTAAGGGGGGTTTACATTTAACTTTTTTTCGTAAAACCACTTTTTAATGCTCTCCCAGACGCTTGCCATGTGTTTCCGGACACCCTGTATGTACTATTAGTACGCTCTTTCTAATTCTCCCTACATCATAAGCACTTGAAGAAAATTTGTTGACTTTTGGAGAGCTTTTTGCGAATTTCGAAAAAGTCTCTCGCCATTTACAAAATATCTATAAAAGAAAGATTCTGTGAAATTTTGTTGAAAATCGGAAGGACAGCCAACCTCATGAATAGTAAAGATCACTTATCTGATTTCCAATGCATGGTCGGGAAGACCTCTACCTAGAGACCCTCACATGGAGGGTATCACAATAATTTCTCATTGAGGGACTGTAAACAGAAATATTGCAGATCGTCTTATTTTACTTTAATTTCAAGGAATACTTTTGGCTTATTCCTCATATTTCGAAGCATGTTTTAAATGTTTTTGGGGATATCAAACTTAAAAATATATTTTGGCTTCTTTGGACCGAAAAATCCGAGCCCTATTACTGATAAAGTGATAAGTGATAATCGTAATTATTTTGTGTTATGATTTATGAACAAGCAATGCTTTCTAGGGAGAAACCACCGACGGCTTTGGGTTCAAGAAAAGCCACAAGAGCGCTTTGTGGAACGTTTTCTTTACTTTTGTAAAGAAACAGTAGGCTTTTATTTATTTTTATTAATATCTATTTAGAGCACATAATATAATTTTTAAGAAGGACCTGAGATATTTTTAATAGTGATAATTACAATAAGAAGTTTTATTTCAGATTTTAGTGATGTACACGGTGATAGCTGAGACATAGATGGCAATTTTATTTCTAAAATAAACTTTGTTTTTCGAAGGGGAAAGAGAATATTCTTTTACGGACCGGACCTTTCAACTATCAAATGCAAAAAATGATAAAATTCATCGTCTTACCTTATTCAAAGAAAATTGTGAGCTGAGGACAAGTTTCAGTGTCCATTGCCTTGCGTCCACTGCCTTCTAGAAATTAAAAGGTGGGAAAATATGTTATGGTCTTGGTGAATTTCGGGGGGGTCTTTCGTTTTTGTAATTCAAAATTTCTTTATTTAATACTCAATAAGTAGTATTTGATTTTACATTAAAAATATTTTGTAATATATACTAAAATCAAAATAAAACCTCCCAGAAAGGTTTTCATTTCTTCCTGAAATACCCCCAAAATTTGTCTTTTTTGAGCTCTAGAAGGCAGTGGCCGCTGAATCTTCCTGCTGAATTTTCTTTTCGGATTAGGTGAGTGGTTTTGGAACTATTAATTGAATTACTAGTTCATGTTCTCTCTATTAGTTTTTCTTCTGTGTATTAAACAATAAAACGAATGTTTGGGTAAACCTTATATTTTATCTGAGAAAGCTGGCCTAACGATTTAGCCTCCCCCCCCCACCCCTTGCGATTTTAAAATTTCAAATTTCATATGTTTTTTTATGGTTTTAGGCACGAAGTTAAAAAAGCAGTGATACATAAAAGAAAAGACTCTTAAAACCCGTATTTTTTTTTGTAGGACTCTTTAGGTATCTCAATAATTGCATTACGATACCTTTGGGAGTCCTCGAACGGAGGGCTCTTATTGGCTGTGAGAACACAATCCTTGATTTTTATTACACCTTTACCTAATTTAAGGGAACGAAAAGGGATGTTCACAGTATCCTTATGGATAAGGAAGGGAGAGTTTCAAGGAATGTTACAAATGTGGGCCTAAATCCATTTTCAAGGCTTTAAAAGAGAGGGAACAACTAGTCCTTTAGCTTTTTAGTGATTTGTCATAAAGGTTGCGAGAAAATAATTGTTTTTAACCCTTCATGTTTTTTGTTTCAGTGGTGGTCGGGTTCGCGAGTGGCCGTCCGGATAACGGCAGATGAAGCTGGCGAAGAACTTGTTCGGTCGCCGACAAACGGCCATGAAGACATCGGCGGGAATTTCCTTTCGGTGAACGGAGGCGGACGAGCGTCTTTCGCCTCTTGTCCGATTACAGCCTCCGGAAAGGGATCGGACTCAAGCCGCAGAGAAGCACCTCCGCCCCAGTCACCGCATCCAGACACTGGCTCCAATCCAGGTTTGACATTTAAATAAATATTATTTATTAGGTATCCTTCTGCTTCTTTATCTCTTATGATAACATTTTTGAACGGTGAGGAGGAAAATCCATTGGAAGGGGTTGTCACTGAAACTAGTCAACTCTTTACCGTTTGCTTCCAACGTTTCCTCACAGAATGCGCTACCAGTATTTTTATCACCTGAAAATAAATACATCCTTTCATTAAAAATACCTAAAAAAAATATTAGTTTGCCGATATGGTGGTGTTTGATCATGGTAAATGAGTTATTGTTTTTTTATGAATATATCCTGAAGAGAAGTTCTTTATTATTCTTCCTACATGTTTTTTTATTTGTAGTTTCCCAAAAGAGGAGTCCCCCGAAACATGTAGGAAAAAATAACATTTAGAAAACTTCTCTCCTGGATATATCCATAAGACACAACCCCAATAATATGATTAGTCTATATCTGGCTACTCGTTACTCGATTTTAATTGGATTAATTGGAAATAGAAATCGGGTTTTTATTTATTTATTTCTTTCTAAAAATACTCTCTCTTATTTCTATGTTAGGGTACGCATTGTTAGCCGGTTTTTAGACCATTATATAATATTGTGTACCTAGCTATTAATTTCTTCAACTTTCTCCAAAAGAAATTATTGCGATACATGGTTTTCAGTGATCAGGGGTTTTCCAGATTTCGTTGGATCACTTTGACTGGTATCTTTAAGGATCGTGTGTTTCTTTGGTGCCAAGGAGCGATTGTGCAAAGTTACATTTTTCAAAAATGCACTTCCCCCCTCCATTTTTTGAAGTATTTATGGCGCATTTAGAGTTTATCGTGTTGTTCTTCTCATTTTACAGGTTTTGCATTTTGTGGAGTTTATTTGAATGCGTGAAAACATTTTGAGGATATGACTGAATTGACTGGTAGACTTGAACACTTAATACCGGTTGTAGGTTAAAAGAAGGTTATCGATATACCTCAAAAAGATGGAACGCGCGCTCGCGCCTTCTGCTCTGCCCGCGAGGGGTTCGCCACCGGCCACCCCCGAACGCCCCCCCTCAAGATTTTCCCCGTGTGGCTAAACCGTATCGTAAACAAAACAGTCTCGTTCCGGAACGCGTTGACGGTTCTTCCTCCTTGGGGTGAAAAAGAAAAAAAAAATCGAAAAAAATTATTCCTTAATTTTTTTTTCTTTGTGTACCATCGAGTTCTTGTGCATATTGTGTGTTCATTGTGAAATTTTGTGTTTTTCGTGCCTCAAAACTGGAAATTTTGAACGGAAACTGCCACGACTTCAAGGTAATATTTAAATTTAGTGAAGAATAAAAAATCAGTAAAGTATACTATGAACTTTAAAATGCAATAAAAATAAATCTTGTATTAAGCACAATAATTTGGATGAAATAAAAACCATTAAAAGAATCGTTTTCCATAAAAAAGCGGGGGAAAAATTGAAGTCATTTTTTTAAAGATAAAAGGAATCCTAGTTAACAGTTTCGGAAGTTTAAAAAATACAAAATAAATAAACAAAACCTCAAGTTCGTAGTTTTATGAGCGGAAAAATATTTGTCAGTTTTGGAGTTAGACTTTAAAAACTAAAATGTTTAAATAATCGGTGGACTTTTGGAGAGTAAAACTTTGCAATAGTTCTCGAATAGCGAGAATTTTGAAGATCGGCGTTTTCTGTAGTTAAGGGGACCTAAATTTTTTTCTCTACCGTCCCTACTGGAGGGGACCTTCGGAGGTCATGAATGAGTAAATTTTATAGTTTTTATCACGGAATGCGGCATTGCGGGAAATAATTGATTCCGTTAGATCCTCGGCTGGCCTTCTCTAATTTTAATCGTTAAACTGTCTGCTTGCGTGTATTAAAAAAAATCGTTTTTTCCAAATCGTTTTATAGGACAAAGGACCTATAAGCTAGTTTTTCTGCATAAAATATCAAATTTTTACTTTTGTCTTTAATTAAAGTAGTAAGAACAATGCAAATTTTTGTAATGATCGGAGATTATGGGGTGCGTGGCCAAGGCACCCGGGAAGAGCTAACTTAAAAGGTGGGCAGCCATCCAGTTGTGTAGTATGAATTTTTCTAGAAAAATTTCAAATAAAAGTCTTTCTACGCAAGTTTTATATTCGAACTCCAACTTTCGCGACAGGATCTTTCTTTAATTGTTTTAATTTTATCTTAAACAATCAGCGGGTCTTTATGCCCCATCATCGAGAATCTTCAGCCGAGAATACCACAACTATTGTACATTCAAATTTAAGAAGTATAATTAAGAATTTAAAATTTTTCTTTGGCGTTTTGACAGCATTTTCGATTTAAACTCTTGCCTTTCTAGTTAATGAATTTCGCATGAGGCTGCCATTTACATGTTCCACACCTCTAGAATTAATAGAACGATAAAATATCGGGTGTTAAATCATTTCTGTAAAGATTAAACGCCCCAAACCACCTTGACGTGGATTTACTCGCCCCCCTCGAACCTCAACTCGTCGGAGCGGATTAGTGACGAATTTTGGTGTCGGATTTGTTCTTAAAAATTATCTTCGCTTAGTTTAAAGGTTTATTCAATTTTGTATTTTAGTCAAACATATTGTATTCGTCCGAAGCATGGAAGCCTGTTTTAGACATATTTCATACACGCCTCGGTCCCAATGGGAAATCTCAGCAAGGATTTCTACTTTCCCCATCCCACTTTTGTTCGCCCGATTCTCCCTTTTCGTATAATCCCTTCGAAAACCACGATTCGGCGTTGAAATTTGTAATTAAAAGCTCCCTCTGGGTCCACGCGTTTCCAATATATCGGATTTTTTTTTAATCCTAAATGGATTGTTTGTTACCTCGCTCACAATTTACCTAGAAATCGGGCTATTTTGAATCTTTATAAAGGTGTCCAAAAAATTTTTACTTTTTCCCATAAAAAGGGTTTTGTTTTTTGAGCAATGAGCCAAAATACCTAAAGGTACCTTTCTATTGAGAAAAAAAATTTTTTGTTCCAGCTTTGATAGGGAAATCAAGTCTTCATTTAAGTTCTAGGTTTATAGGAAGGGGTAATCAAAACTTTTAATAGGTTAACCCCCTTTTCACCCCATCTCTCACCCCCACTTTTACCAGAGAATCCTCCCAATTATTAACGAGTCTATAAACATAATAATCATCGTTTTAACATACGAACCCCCTTGCAAATTAAAAAACTTAACTTTACATTTATTTTTATTCAGTCAACTCTTTTAAACTTAATAAACTTGGAGGAATTACGATCAAAAGGGTGTTTTCGTGAGGGGTTCTCGAAGTCCTGAATTCCTTAAATTCCCACACGTAATAAAATACCAGTTTCGAGAGAAAACACTTTGAATAAATATTTTATGACAGTTTTTTTTATTACTTTTATTTTATAATTAAAAAATTAACATTTAATTACCTGGTAACATTGTTTAAGTTGTCAGACCTGATTTAAAAAAGTCATTTTTATAAAATCCAATTTAAAAAATATGAAACATTTTAGGTAAAAATAATGTCTTTTACAGGATCTGTTTAGACCCGGGACTTAAGCGCTACTTAAACTCTAATCTCCTTAATCCTTCTATTAAGGAGGATATTTGATTATTAAGGAAATTCAAGATTTTCTGAAAGGAAAAAATACTAAATAAAAAATATGGTGGATAAATTTTTAAAAAGAGAGAATTGTCGGGGAGGAATTGAAATTTACGACTTTAGCTTCTCCAATAAGAATTCATGTACGACGTCATGAATTAATGACGCCATTCCGAACTTGGTATTCTTAGAACATTTTTAAAACAATTATGTTGGAAAATAATGCCATGACGTCATTGAATGATCACACAATTACATCACGTGTCTCCAAAGTTGGTAGAACGTGATATTCATCAAGTAAATTTTGATCAAAAACCATTGTAATACTTGGATTTCAAAGAAAGGAAAATTTTCCTAAACCTCAATGTTCTAATAATTTTACTCGACAAATTTCGCCATTAAAGCAGGGGTTCCAAAACTTTCTAGCAAACCCCTTAACTGGTCAGAATGTTTAGTGAATTTCCCCCCACCCATTTCCATTTTTCAGTTTCAAAGGCTTTAAGGCTAATTTTGATAGAACAAACTTTTTGGCCACAAAAAATTTAGAAAAAAAAAATTGACTTATTTTTGGCTAATCAATATTTACTGTAAATTGGGTAAAAATGCTTAGTTTAGTGTTCCTTAGAGGTGGAGAAGAAAAGATTGATTTAATATTGATTAATTAGCCCAAAACACTGAGCTGAGTAAAAAGGCCCCATTGTACATTTATCTTAAATCAGTGCCACAATGCTTTTTTGTTGCCTCAAAACGTCGAGATTCTGGTGATAACTCCCAGGCTTCTCTAAAAATTGCAAAATATTATCGTTTTTTACCTAAAATGAGCACAAAAACGCTTGTTATTCCTGCTTTCGTTCCTTTATTTTTGGTGATTTTTTATTAACTTACCTAAGGAGCCAACTGGCGGACCCACTTTGGATAGCAGAGCCATTGCTAGGGATGATAGCATACATTTCTGTTTCTGTTAGCGTAATCTTTGACCACCTGACCAATTTTGCTTATGACGTCATAATACCCTACGAGGCTAATTACTAGGCCCCACTGAATTAACCATCATTAAAATTGCGCGACTTATGCCTGAAGAACCAATTATTTAATCCTGTGTTATGGAGGTAAGTCAACCTTCCGATGATTTCATGGTAATGACCTATAATTCTTAGTAAATCAAGTCCGTTGACGACGTCAATTACTCGAAAAAATTTTAAACCACTTCGTGGACATTTGATGACGTCATTGGTTATGACTGATCGAATATCGTCATTCTTGACCTGACAGAACATGCTTATGACATCAGGGGTTCAATATTTTATGGTTTTTCGAAAAACCCGAATAAAACTTCATATAAACAACGAAAAATGTTCAGAAAAAAAAGAACGGCTACACAGTCGAGCAGGACAGGTTCCAACATTGATTGACACCCGGATTAAACTCATTTCGTTGAAGGTGGAAGGGGATGGGGGTATTTTCGCTCCCTATTTTTCACCCCTCGCCCTCGGTTGAAAAACGGCCGTTTGATGAATAACCCTTGATATACAACGTCCTCCTCGGTTTATAACCTAACAATTTTTTTTTCTTTTCCTTCCAAGCCCACTTCAATATATTTCACGTCCTGAAATATATGGGCTCTCTTTCGTCGGGTTAAATCATCTACGATATTTAAACGATTTTTTTCTCTCTCTCGTGATTTCCCATCGCAATTGTAGGCGTTTTATGGCTAGCACGTCCCGTACTCCCGCCATAAATGCGTTTAGAGCCCAACATGATTAATTTTATAGACGAGAAAATCAATGATGGACAACTTTTGATATTTTCAGAGCAAAAAAATTTTTTAAGCCGCTAAAATGTATTTCATTAAAAAAACTTGAGTGTTCATTATGGTATCGCATTAAACGTCCAGTCACCCTTTCCACTCACAAACGCCCACTTCACTTATTTTTGTAAGAAGGAAAAACCTCGATTTTCCTTGTTGGAAAACTACTCTGAAACTAGTCGAACCAGAAAATTAGTTTTCCCCGTCGTCTAAGAGGCTTTTAAAGACGATAATCTCCTCCCTCCCCATCCTTGCCCCGGGGTCGTTACACAATAGCCTATTATTTTAATCGAACTATCAGACGTGTTTGGACAAGTAAAACAGGTGGTGAGACGCCGTTGTCTCCATGGAAACAGAGATCAATGAGTCTAGGGGGGAGGGGTGTTGGGGGGGGGGAGCTTATGATTTTTTTCCATACTTTCACATCTCATTTACATATCGGCAATATTCGATTTGTATATTCAAGACTTTAAAAGGAAAAAAAAAAACACATTTTCTTCAATTTCTGAGGCGATGGAACTTTAATTCAGTTTCCGACCTTTTTCTAGATTTTTTCTTTCTCAAATACGTAATACTTTTATTTATTTATTTTTTAAATATAAAATCCATTTTGCAGGACAAAAGAGACAAGTTGTTAAACTTCTGAAATTTATATTTAATATCTTCTTTTATGAACGTTCAAGCCCCTTTTATTAGAAACTTCAAGTTAACTTATTAAACTTTCCTGTTTTTAAAATCTGTCAATAATAGGTTTAATTTTTCCTTAAAAAATTTTTGTCAAAGAAGAAAAAAAAAGAGATAATAATAAGTGCGAACGTAGGTAGGTATATGAAATTTTGAACATCAAAAGACACTGTCATTATTGGGGAAAAGATATTAGATATTTAATATAAGTTTATTTATGTCTTCGTATGTAATGCTACCATAAAACACGAATTTCGTTTTGGTAAAACTGAAAAAAAAAAGCCATAAAAAATAATCGCATGTTTTGTTCACAAGTGCATTGCAACCGCACAAAAAAAAGCACTTTAATCTCGTGGAATTTTTCGACCTATTTTTTTCCTCGGGAGAGAAGTTGGTTTTTTTTATCTGCTTCGCGATAAGCCCGTATTGAAAACATTTTGTTTTCTAACTTCTACTCCCTCATGAGCTCTCTTGACCGATTTAGAGCGAGAAAAAAATAGCAATTGTGGGAGAAGAGTTGAAAATGTATCTCCAGAGATAAAGAAAATAGGTCCCCGTGAAAAAGGACGTCGCGATGCTATTATTAAAGAATGGAATTATTATGTTAATTATTTGATAGTAAAATCCCCCCCCCCTTGCGAATACATGCAATAAGAATTAGTAGAAACCTATTAGGTAAATTTAATAATGTTGTTTCTGGAGACAAATAAAAGATTATGCATGGCAGGGCGGAACGCGTTCCTAGATTTCCGGGGAAATGTGAAGTCACTACCTTTAATGAACGGAATATGGGGGTAGTAAAGTTACTTAAGGGACAAACGGAAGAGAATTAATTGAATCTACCCGTTTCCTAAGGGGATCTTTTTTATTTGTCCCAGGGCCTTAATTTTACTAACCCATAATTCCGTTCAAGCGATGAGGTCACTTTTCTTCGAACTTAAATTATTCATTCTCGGGCCCCTGATTCATCATCGCGACCTGGTGATAAAACGGAAATATTAGAAAAAAATAATAAAAAGTACATTTGAGTGCCTATTGATCTTTCCCCTCTTCCCCTCTCTCTCTTTTTTAATTTTTTTATTGGGGTCGAATCAATTATTGACGTATCCAATTAATTGCTGCTTTGAACAAATCTAGTTTCGGTAAAATTGAATTGTTATTACTTATTATTAGTAAGCAAATCAGTTTTAAATTTATTTCATTTTTACTTATGAATAATAATAATAATTATTGTAATGTTAAGGTAAAGCCACAGGTATGAAATATTGAAGTGGTTTTTTTCTTCTTTCGCGACCATTATTTTTTCCATTAATGTTTAATAAATGGGGGTTTAAAATTTCAAGGGAGGAGAAAAGCAATCTTTTACCAACTTTTAAATTTATGGACCACTGGAGGCCTAGAAATCGGATAGTCAAGGTTTTTTTTAAATTACTTTCATTCGTCTGAAGTGGTCTAGGATATAAAAATTATGATTTTAAGTTGATTGGTTTTCGCATCCCTCGTCAGATTAAGTTTGGGTTCTACTCTTGATTAATTCGTTGTGGTTTGAATGACG
>JACGAQ010004141.1:0-18841 GCA_014119065.1 Orius insidiosus | reverse complement strand
AAAAAGGTGCTGAATTAATTCGAGTGCATGATTTCGAAAAAAAAAGCGAAAGGGAAAAGAGTGAAAGTGTTAATAAAAACGGAGGATTCGCGAGGGAAAGTGTGTAAGGAATCGAGGTGAAGGGCCTTTGGAGGGAAGCCAACAGTTTGCGGGAGGGTGGGACATGCTGGGAGGCGGCCAACTTAACCCTCCGCCTCCCGATTAATCCGACAATTTTCACTCCCAACCCCCGCACGGTCGCACCGAGGGGGAGTGAGTTCGAACCAACTTTCACCTCTCGTAGAAATTACCAACTTTTCATTTCAAACGTAAATTATTTCCAAGAATTTTCCTCTTTTTTTTTTTTTTACTCGGATATTAAAACGTCCATATTTTCGTCGTAATTTTTCCAATAAAAAGATGCCTCTCTCCATATAATAATTTTAAATTTTTTTAATTAAAAACCCACTCTTTATTATAACCCTAAATTAAATATTTTGAAGCATAAAAAATAATTACATTGAAAATGTAAATATTTCAAACCTAAATATTTGTGAAAAAAAAAATTATTTGTTCAGGAGGAGCAGCCTTAAAAAGCGCTCAAACTGTCAGAGAAAAAAAAATTTAATAATATAAAAAAATTAACATAAATTTATTTATATAAAATCCTGCCTCTGAGTTTATAGTTTCTGAAAGAAATCTACTTAAAAAAAGAGGATATAACCTCAAAAAAGAGAATATTACCTCAAAAAACTGAATATAACCTCATAAAAGAGAATATACCTCAAAAAAAGAATATAACATCAAAAAAAGAATATACAAAAAGAGAATATAAATCAAAAAAAGAGAATATCAAAAAAGAATATAACATCAAAAAAAACCAAAAAAAGAATATACCTCAAAAAAGAGAATATAACCTCAAAAAAAGAGAATATAACCTCAAAAAAAGAGATTTAACCTCAAAAAAAGAATATAACCTCAAAGATCCTGCTAAGTTAGAAACTTTGCCTTTTTTTAATTCTCTTTTCCATGAATTCAAAAAATTCTTCTAAAAAAGTAAAGATTTAGGCCTGTGTTCCTGGGGACCAAAAAACCCATTTCTGAATACATAGGGTATCACAATAACATCCTTTTATGAAAAAAGTTGTAAATCTAAATATTTGAAGTTAACAAGGGAGAAAAAATTTGTCTATACGTAAAAAAAAGCGCAGAAACGGATAAAAACCGTCGTTTTGACCCTAAGGGTCCAGAAGACCCATTTATGAATAGCATTAGGGTATCACAATAACCTTCCTTTTATATAAAATTTTGTGAGTCTAAACAATTTGAAGTTTTTAAAGGAAAATACGTCGAGGGATTTGCCTAATAGGGGTAAAAACACGTGAAAACGCACTTTAAAATCGCTTGTTCAGGTGGCGACCGTGGTTAAAAAATCGATCGGCGTAGTAAACGCATCCTTTTCGTCCACGTGTTTTTAACGTAGTGGAAACAAGTCTAATCGCATGGAAAACAACGGAATTTTAAACCATAAATGACTAAACTGCTGAGAAAACCTAATTTTCACGAAAACCTCCTCTGAGTTTATAGTTTCTGAAAGAAATCTACCAAAAAAAGAGGATATAACCTCAAAAAAAGAGAATATAACCTCAAAAAAAGAGAATATAATCAAAAAAAAGAATATAACCTCAAAAAAGAGAATATAACTCAAAAAAGAGAATATAACATCAAAAAAAGAGAATATAACCTCAAAAAAGAAATAACATCAAAAAAGAGAATATAACATCAAAAAAAGAGAATATAACCTCAAAAAAGATAATTTAACCTAAAAAAGAGAATAACCTCAAAAAAAGATAATAAACGATAAACAAAAAATGAAGGCGAATAACGGTTTTAGGATGATTTTTTACACTAGGATGACTAAATACGCAAGTTGACCGTGGCCAATCTCCACTCTTTTCCCCCCCCAACGGATCGATAATCCGATTTCAGATTCAAGCCTCTCTTGTAAAAAGCCGTAGAGGAGGGGGGATGTAACGCAGCTTCCCTTCAAAAAGAAAAATCGCAAGGATAAGTTTTAAAATAGACTTAAAAAATGTAGGAAATCGTGCTATAAAAATCCGAAAATGTAAGTGATTTATCGACGTACAAGGTTCTTCGCGGAATTCGCTCTTAAAAAAATTATTTTCGGAAACCCAAAAAGATGTGCTTTGTCACTAAATTTATTTTTATCTATTATTGAAAAATTTATGATATTTTTTTAAACGCCCAGTATAAAATGTTTATTGCTTAAAATTTTGTACACAACTTACTTTTATTTTCAAGGTTATAAAACTGTTTATTTACCCTTTCAGGAATATAACGCGGCTATAAAAGTCGCCTTAAGAATAAACTTTGCATTAAAAAAAAATTCAAAAATTGTCCTCGTGAATCATTCCTTCGATTAAAATTTCTACCTAATTTAAAGCCGATCGATATTTTGGAAATTTGCCAGGATATTTTTGAACGAATTATGGAGGAAAAAATTCAGGTTTAAATTAAATTTTTGTAAATAATTTAATAAATCTTGTATCCACGAAACGGAGGGGACGAGTGTGATTCATGGAGTTCCCAGGGTGACATTACTGCCTCCTGGTAACATGAATGAAATATCAAAGCTTGTCCACTCTTCCTAACAAACATTATTTATACAAAACATTTATAAATAAAAGATCCGCAGTGAAAGTGAGAGAAAAAATCAATAGTGTCAAACGATCGGCAACGCTGCAGTTATGAAGAAAAAAAAATGGTAAAGGGTGACCGTGAACTTGGGGTTTCAAAGGATTGTGGAAAGTATTGTTTTTTTAGTGGGAGAAAAGAGTTCGTGACTTAATCGATGGAAAGAGGAAAAAGATTGATCACGACGGTGGAAGGCATGCTGAAGTAAAAAGAAAAATTACCTTTTTCTCAGTGAGTTTTTTCGCATCTTCGCATTTTGCAGATTTGATGACTTTTGTCGTTTCGACAGGGAGCGCAGTCGCCACAATTGTCTTTCCTCTGGCACCCGATGCACTCACCACAACGTTTCCGTTTCTTTTTCACGGGTTTATCGGAGAGTTCGTGTATGTCGTCTTCGGACTGCATGTTCGGATTTTGGTGGCAGGCGAGAGACTTTTGAAACCCGCAGTGCTCGATATCGCGGCGACTTGACCGGAGCTTTCGACACTAGAACTCCCGACACACCGTCACTTTCGTTCGAACTCTCGAGACTCGACGCGCGGATTTCCTACGTTTCTTTTTTACGCGAGTCGATATGGTATCCGCGGGGGGAATTTGGGTCTTCCATTTTTAATTCATGGTGGTCGTAACCGCCTTGAATTTGGGTAACGATTAAAGGTTCAGTCTTGACAACGGTGAGCAGAGTGGTCTGCTGTTGGGGTTGGTAAGCACCAAGTTGATGGTACTGTTGATGAGGGCTCCTTGAAAAGATGAATATGTCTTTCGTCAAGAAGTTGTTGTTGGATGCTTGGGATTTCTCTCGCCTGAACGGGTGCTGGGACGAGTGGATATCCTCGTGGCGGCACCGTCGATAGGTATGAAAACTTGGAAGACCGGAAGAAGAACTGTTTGGAGAAGGCGGAGCGGGTGTTAATGTAGTCAAAACCGTTTCGCCGTTTTGTTCTTGAGGGAAGGCCGTAAACTGGGATTGAAAAGACGGAGTTTGTTTAAGGGAGAACCTGGAAACTCTCCGTCTTTGCTCTCCCAGGGTCTGTACTGCGGCTGGGGGATAAGCATCGGGAATCCGTCTCCTCTATCCAACAACCGACCGCTAAGTCCTTCACCGTAATAATCCCACGACGATATATCCAAAAGTCTGCTCGTCTGTAAAGCTTCCGCCGTCGGTGTTCGACATACGTCCCCCGCCTTCCATTTCGTTCCCGCCGAACGACGAGAACGGCGGGAGTCCGGATTTCGAATCTTCTGGGACTGTGGATGAAGGGCTGGCTGCTGCTGGACGAAACCGCCGCCGTAGCCCCCCCCACGTCCCCTCCGCCGCCTTCACTCATCAACCGTTTCTTTTTCTCTCCATCATTCGTTCTCCCGTACTCCTACCTGAAAAAAAAAATCACAATTTTATCTTCAACACATTGTTCAGGATATATCTTAAGGGGGCGATAAGCCATTATTTTTATGCCAAAAAAAAACCCGATAGATCCTAGTAAAAGCGAGAGTCAGAACTCGGAAAAGGAAGTAAAAGAGACAACAAGTCAACATAAATAAAAAATTTTAAATCGGCTTACTTTTGACATTCGTCGTCCTCATAAATATTTTATGAAAAAACCTTTTTCTCCTCGTCGAAATGAAAATTGTAAACAAACACACGCTTGGTAGACTTAAGGAAGCGCCTGGGGTTTCGGTTTTGAGCGTAGTGTGGGACTGAGTCGTAGAGGGAGGACCATTGAAGGGGATCGACCAGTGCGCAACCCCGGCGTTCAAAACGAGAGAGAAACAACCCCTTTCACTTTCCTACGCTACACGAAACCCCCCCGTAGATCCAACCTTCACTCTACGATAAGATAACCTACCCCACATTCACCTCAAATATTAACACCCCACATACACCGCCTTTTCCTTCAGAAGTAAACACAGACACCTTCCAACCCCAGACGTAACCCGCGTCTAATTATCCCCAATTAAGACCTTATTTGTAAGTCACGCGAGCTATTGAACATCAAAACTCGACATTAATTACCCTCCCTCCTTATTAATTATACCCATAGGTGTATTTAAATGCACATTTATCTTAATCTCCTCACCTTACAAAGGAAGAATTTCAATTGCTACCAAATCAAAAGTGTCTTAACCAATCAGATTCGGGAAACAGTTGACCATCCAAAAGACGAAGTTTGCTTCAAAATCACACTTTGCTACTTGAGCAAAATTATTAGTTTCCTCAATGCTTGCTCAATTAGTTTGCTCAAATGCTGTACGTACTCAATCATAGAAGCCTATAAACAGAATGAGCGAACCAATCCTCTAAAACTGCGCTAAAAAACCCCGCCAAAATTTGCTCAAATGCTGTACGACTCAATCTAGAAGCCTATAAACAGAATGAGCAAACCAATCCTCTAAAAACTGCGCTAAAAAACCCCGCCAAAATTTGCTCAAATGCTGTACGTACTCATAGAAGCCTATAAACAGAATGAGCAAACCAATCCTCCAAAACGCGAAAAAACCCCGCCAAAATTTCCACAGGTACCACGTGAAATTTCATGTTCACGACTTGTCTCCAGATGCGAAAAAGCCATTTTTCAAGAAGAAGAAGGTTTTTACGCTATTGCTAAAAGCGGGCAAATATTTTTGATCGTCGTATTACGCAATGTTTGGGGGGTTGAATAAACGTGGGAAGGCGGCATGCAAGGGAATGAAACCAAGGGGTAGTAAACAAATGTTGACATCGTTTGAAAGAGTGTTTTAGGCATAAAAATTGAAGAGAAAAATTTTTGGATACCTTTGGAGTAAATATATCCAATTTTGGAGCAAAATTTTGCGTGGTTAGTGGTGCACAATTTTAGAAAAAAAATTAAAAAAGCACAAGAGCACACGATAAAAAAATCGTTTAACCGGGAACACTTAATAAAAGTCTTTTTTCGGAGGACACTATCCTTAACCGGCAACCAAACGACATCTGAGGCTTTTTTGTTTGGATTTTTCGCTAGCCGTTTCCTAGTTGTCCTTCGGCCCGGAGAGATCGCTAGCAGTCGGGGACGGGATCGGGGGGACGGACTCAAAGTGGAGAGGGATGGGCGGAGTAGTGAGGCGGGGGGACAGATGTTCGCTTCGGGAGAAAAGGGAGTTTCAGCCCTCGGGGACCGGTGAGCTTTGAGGGTTCGGTGGTGGGAGAAGAATATAAAAAATACAACCCCGCGTCCCGCTCAGGGCGACCATCATCCCTCCGTCTCCTTTCCGTACACAAGATCGCTTTTGTTTTTAGGATTTCTATTTTAGATCATTTTTTTTCTGCATCCTAACCCACGAAAAGCCTTATCCAAAGAAATATAATTCCTCGATTTTTAAAGGCTCCAAAAACTAGAACCAAATTAAAGGATCATTTTGTGTTCGAAGAAGCAATTTCCTTAAAAAATCCAAAAATGAAAATTTTTAACGCCCGACAGCTCTTAAAAAAATTCAATTATGAGTTTCCCCTGGTTTTTTTTAACAGAGAAACCGCATTTTTTTAGTTTTCCTCGGACTTTAGACAGTGAAAACCCTATTTTTACATGATTATTGAGTTTTCCTCGAAAGTGGAAGTTAAATGATTGTTTTGTACATAACTCGAAAACTATCGCTCCTAGCGAGAAAATGACTGAGTACAAATTAATCTACGTCCAATTTTCTACTGAAAAGTCAACTAAGTTTTTTCTGGGACGAACAGTTTGGAAGATATGGAAGAAATAGGAAAACACAAATTTTTTCTTGAATTTTGCTTTAAAAAATTATTTAGAGAGGCCGAGAAGAGAGGCCAAAAACCAGAAAAAAGGGGTAAAATCCAGTGAAAAGATGAAAATCGACGCCGTGAATATGCTAATATTTAAGTAATTTAAGCAATTATTATTTAATTAATAATTAATTTAAAACACTCTCCTATTAAGAAAGAAAAATAGGTAGATTTTCGAAAAAAGAAATCCTAGCCGCATTTGGATTATGAGGTTGTCCGTGGGGCACCAAATATAACCACCAATAAGCAATTCAAATATAAGCACCAATATATAACAGAATTTTTGTATTCTAAAGAAGAAAAATTTTGGCACCACTGGTTTTATTACAGTATTCTATAGAAAAAAATGTGGTACCACTGGTTTTATTACAGAAATTTCTTATTCCCCATAAGAAAATGTTGGTACCACTGGTTTTATCACAAAAATTTCGTATTCTACAGAACAAAAATTGGTACCACTGGTTTATCACAGAAATTTCGTTTTCTACAGAGAAGCCGTTTTACGTCTTTTCTGCCGTTTTTGATAAGGTAAGAAAATTATTATCGAGCTGGGAGGTGGGGGCGAACGCCTGAACTGTATAGACGTGTTTATATCGCTCCAGATTTAAATAGTTTTTTAACGGTTTGAAGTTATTAACTGTGGCCAAGTTTGGTAGCACTGTGCGTGTTTTTTTCCAGTGTTTTCTGGGCAAATCGTTTTTATGATTCGTGGTCGTCGTTTCATCATTTCTCGATTTACATTTTGACTTCAGGAAAGGAAAAAAACTATTAAGAGGATTAAGAAGTAAGATATTCATTTACTATCCATCCTACTAATTGGAGTCTCAAATGGGAACAAATAGAGATTTCACAAAACATTTCCGCCTTCCTTTTAACACAAAGGTAAATGTCGAAAAACAATAAAAACACGGAGGAAAAAACTAAATTGGGAAGATTACGATCCTCCCTCCTCATTACCTCAGAAAAATTTTGATAAAACAGGGTAACCCCAAAAAGGCCAAGGAGCTCACCTAAAATAAAAAGGAGCCAGTAAGTAAAAGACTAATTTGTTAAGTAATCTGCTGTGATGGGATCGGGGCAAAATACCCTTACGCTAGAAGCAATTAGCAGCTTACTGGATACTAAATTTGCATGCATGGAAAGGACAATTAAGGAGGAAGTACGCTCTATCAGAGAGGAGTGTAGTTTGCTGCGAAGCCAGGTCGAGATGCTGAAGAGATCCGAACGACAGTACCAGAAGCGTATTGAGGATCTTGAAATTGAAATGAGGAACAAAACCTAATCCTTCGTGGGCTGGATGTAAAAGAGGGTGATCCTGCTGTCGTGGCTCAAAACTTCTTCAAGGAGCAACTTAAAATAGACGAACCAGTATCTTTAACAGACTCGTTCTCAATCGGTCAAAAAGCCATCTTGGTGTCGCTAAATGCTGTCTCTGACAAAAAAAGGATTCTTCAGAAAGCGCATCTCTTAAAAGACAAGGGGCTCAGCATAGCACAAGACTTCCCATACAGGTTCGAAAAGAAGAAGCAAATTGCTGAAAGTTCGTGCAGAATTGAAAAATCTATGAAAGACGTTGACATCACCGTTCGAAGGGATAAACTGTTGGTTCAAAAAAAGTATTTGCCTGGGACGACGAACTCGGACTTACATCGCTGGACACAAATGAAGTAGTCAGCAGAATCAGGAACGTCGACCTAACTGAAATCATAGCACGGCTGAGGATGGAGGAGTCTACGGCAACAGAGCATCGCTTGACAAATACTGCATCGCAATAGGGGTTAGCCGTCTGCCGGAGAGGAAAAAAGCCTAAAAGGCAAAAAAACTTGAGTAATCCATTTCAAATTAGTATTCTAACTTATAACGTTCGGGGTTTAACCCCTTTATTAGCACTAAATAACTTTACATACTTTATTAAGCAATTTGACGTTTTCGTACTTGTGGAGACCTTTCTAACCGAAAAACCAAGCATTCTTGACGGGGTCTTCTCCGATTTAAATTACATTTTATTCCTGCCTACAGGGAGTTTTCAATGGGGAGGGCTAAGGGTGGTATTTTAATTGCATATAAATCGACCATAGAGCATATTGTAAGTCTTTCAGAAATATTAGAGTACCCTATAATTAAAATCAAAACACTCCACCAAGATATCAATCTGGTCCCAGCCTATTTAACCCCCTCGTCCGTCTCAAAGAAGGATGCCTGGGACAGAGCGTTCGAGGAATTTAAAAATATATTTTACTATAATACCGATAAATACTTTGTAACTGCGGGGGACTTCAATGCAAGAATAGCATCAGGTCAGTGCCTCCCAAAAAAATTAACTTTAGACGAACAAAAGTCCCATGAAAGGAAAGCGAAAGATAAGGTTTTAAATGGGAATGGTCGAAAGTTCATAGAATTTTGTAGTGAAAATGACTTGATAATTTTAAATGGAAGGGTTCTGTCGGACCGAGATGGTGAATTTACGTATATCAGTCCAAATGGTTGTTCGACTGTTGATTATTGTTGTGTCTCGAAGGATATTTCACATCTTGTAAATGAATTTATCGTTCATCCGGAAACTTTTTCAGACCATATGCCTATTTCTTTTCAAATTAATACAAGATGCAATCTTAGGCAAGTAGAGGGGGCTCACCTAGAAAATTAGTATGGAATCCCAAGATGGAGGAAGCCTATAAAAACAATCTAAATAAGTTTATCGATTCATCCCCCCGGTGCGTCCCGGTTTCATCTCACATGGATAACTTTTTTGAGGAGGCGATAAAAGCATCGTGGCCATCTCGAAGTGATAATTTTTTGCGATTGTTCCGAAAAAATGACTGGTTTGACTATGACTGTCTAGCTGCGAGGAAAAAAACTCTTGCACTACTTAAACTCTTTCGTAAAGCGGATACTCCAAGCACTAGAAAAGCGTATACGAAATGCCAAAAAGATTTTAAACTATTGTGGCAGAAAAAAAAGAGGGAGTATTTCGAAGAAACGATTAGTAAGTTTGCAAATGCAAGAGACGCGAGGGAGTTCTGGATGATTGCGAACAAATTTAAAACGAGAAGTTTAAACGTCGCAGGTAGTATCACGCAGGATACATGGAAAGATCACTTCAAGAACCTGCTTAACCCCACATTGGTTTCCCTTCATAGTTTCCCCGATTTGAATGCCCTTAGTAACGAGGTGCTAGATGCGCCGTTCACTATAGAAGAACTTAATAATGCTATAGGAGCATTAAAGACTAAAAAGACCCCTGGGCCTAACGGGATCCCATCGGAGTTCCTCAAATCCGCGACCCCAGAATTCAAGGACAGGCTATTGTCTCTTTTCAACTTTGTATTTGAACACGGTGAGGTTCCCTCGTCTTATGGAAAGTCAATAATTATCCCATTGCATAAACAAGGCAATAAAAATGACCCGTCCAACTACAGGGGCATATCATGTATAGACACGGATGCCAAAACTTTTGCAAGTCTGTTGTTGAATCGTATGCAAAGCTTTGTCGATGGTTCGAACTTGATGTCAGAGTACCAGGCAGGGTTCAGAAGAGGTTTCTCGACAGTAGACCACATATTCTCTTTATCAAATATAATAAAACTAAAGTTGCGTCAAAAGGGTAATAAAGTTTTGGTTTTTTCGTGGATCTCAAAGCGGCATTCGACTCAGTCGATAGAGGACATCTCCTGAAAAAATTAGCCAAGCTCGGTTTTTCCAGAAAAATACTAAACATTTTAAGATCCACATTTATGCAAACGAAGTCTGCCGTAAGAACTAAAGATGGTATGTCGGAGTTCTTTGAGGTGTTTTCGGGAGTAAGGCAAGGTTGTGTGTTGAGTCCTTTAATTTTTTCGTTATTCCTTGACGACCTTCCCGAAACTCTAGATTATGGGATACGATGTGGACATACAAAAGTTAAAATTCTGATGTACGCAGACGACATTGTGATCTTAACTGAATCACCCACAGCACTCCAGAAGAATATAGACCATAGAAGATTATTGTACCAAATGGAATCTGAACGTGAATCTGGCGAAATCCAAAATAATGGTTTTTAGGAACGGTGGAAGGGCTGCAAAAAATGAAAGGTGGTTTTTTAAAGGAAAAAAAATTGAAGTCGTTAACAAGTATAAATATCTAGGAGTAGTTTTCACCCCTAAACTATCGCTATCTGAGCACTTTTCCAAAAAAAGTTACACAGCAAAATATGCCATTAATAGTGTGTGGGCGAAACTTATTTCCAATCCCGACATCGCGTTCAAGAATAAGTTTCAAATATTCCTTAGCGTTTCACGCTCAATGTTATGCTACGCTTGCCAAGCCTGGGGTTTCCAGCGCTACGAAGAAGTAGAAGCCTTTCAGCGATACTTCATTAGAAAACTCTATGGCCTTCCATCGTTTACTCCTAAGTATGCCATATACCTAGAGACAGGTGTAGACTTAGTCTATATACATACACTGCAACTGCACCTCAAGTATCTTGCTAAAGTCCTCGTTCTTGCAGATTCGAGACTGCCAAAAATCATAGCTGTTGAAACGATTAAGGCAAATACATATTGGTTCAGTGCTCTAAATGAATTGGTCCTCGAACTCGACTTAAACTTCTCCCTCTCCCTCGAAAATAGTGCAGAATGGCTTTCGTTTTTGCCCAAGATAGTAGAAGCTATCCGATCAAGGCACCATAGAGATTGCTTAGACCAACTATCTCGGACTTCCAATTTTCTTCTTTACAAGGAACTTGATCACAGCAAGCAGCTTTTGATTTTAATTCAAGCCCTCAAAAATTAAGTCGTCTTATATTGCTCGATGGTGGTTTAAACTAAGAGGAGAACTTTTATTTTTAAACTCATCCCCTGTCAGAAACAAAAACTCAATATTTGTTCGTTATGTAATGATAAAGAAGGAAGATACGATTCATTTCATTGCAAATTGCACAATATTGGCGGAAATTAGACATTTGTACTTGGGAAAATCAAAAATCACAAAGAATGACTTGGTACAGGAATTGAATAAACCCGGATCGGTAAGATTAATCAAATACGTAAGACACGCTCTGGAATACCGAAATGAATTGGTCAGTTACTTAACTATTAAAATTTCAATCAACAAATCAACAAATAGGCAAATGAAATTAAACTTAAAATTAAAAATATAAACAAAAAAAAAAAGAAAACTCACTCTCCAGCAGACGGTTTTTAAAAAACCATGCTGTACAACATGGTACTTGTAAATAAAATAATTGTATAAATTCAAAAGTATTGTATTATTTTAAAATATATTTTCCAAGAAACAGGATAATATTTAAGTATAATTGTAAAGAAGAAACTTTTTATTTTATTTATACATTTAAATTAATGAAAATAAAGTATTTTTCATTTTCATTCACATAGTACATAGTTCATTTTTTCAAAATTTTGAACATTTTAGGCGTTAAAGTCTATCAAAAGTTGACCTTCTCCGTGTAAGAAGGTTATTGAAGTATAACCATTAAGAAGGTTAATTTTTAAAGGCTTGTAAATCGTAAACCGTTACAGATATTGAAAAAATGCACTAAATAAAATCAGTTGGAAATTCAATTCTCTTTAATTTTATTCTATTCATTTTTCTCTAGGACGCACTGTTTTCAAGATAAATTTTTTAAAAAAAAATTATTTTCCGAAAATGGTGCATCCTAGAAAGAAATAATTAAGTACAAATTTATAGAAAATTAAATTTCCAACAATTTTTATTTATTAGGTGTACAAAATGAAACACAGCCACAGGGTAAATTTGAATTTTGTAGATTTTAGCCGAGTTTCATTTTGTGGTTTGTACACCTAATATTAATGTACTATATGTAGGCTTGTTGTTGAAGAAACTCAAGAACGTTTGGGCAGATTTTTTGGGAGATTAGAATATTTTAGGAGCTAACCGGTGTCCGAGCGGACTAAGTAGGTATTGCAAAAGTGTTTTATGATGCGTATATTTTGCTCAAAGCGGCGTTTAAGTTAAAAGAGGGGGTGGAAGAAAAAAAAAAAAAAAAGTGAGACCCCTCTCTTTTGAAAACTCCGCAGGCCTTTTGTTGTGAATTTCTGAGCGGCTCGGGTCTTGTTTATTGCCTGCGTCGAGTAGTTTCGTTCCTCCCGGTTCTCTCTCTTCGGGTTTGGGTGGGGTAAGGATTCTAAGGACAAGGAGGAGCGGCTCACAACACAAAATCCACACTTCCCTCCTTTCAGTCTCAATTATTCTGGCCATGTGATACAATCATGAATCCAGAAATAATCATTTTCCTCACCGTCTTTGTCGCTCTTGTCAAGGTATTTATATGCTTCTTACTCATATAACGGGCACAGAAAACAAGAAAAACCAGTTATGCGGATTGTTTCTGTCGGCCTAATTAGTTTTCTATTGTTGGACGTGTAGAGATTTTTTTTTTCAAGCCCTTCATACCTGCGAAGAATCGGTAGACCTCTGTCGCCCAGAAGGGAAAAAAAATCCTAATTCTTCCCTCATAATATCTCATTTCTAGTTTAAAAACAAAAACGTCAACTTTCATAAAAATAACAGTTTAATAATTAAAAATAGCTAATTAATTGAAAGTAATGAATAAATAAATCAAACAGTATATTAACGAGTTTTCCTTGTTCGTATCTGGGTTTAAAGAGCAGAAAAAGTGAAAAATTTTCAATATCAGCTTTTCAATAATAGTAAAAATAAAATCGGTCCAGCCGTTCTTGAGATGAACGGAATGGGTAAGGCGCACCAAGTTAAGAGGATTAAAATTTTCTTTGAGCTCAAATATCATTAAAAATGTGGGCTTTAGGGGATTTACGAATAAATAACTTTTGTCCGGATTTTAATCATCTTTCCAAAAATACCAAAAATTTTAAAATCGGTCCAGTGGTTCTTGAGATAAACGGACTTGATATGGTGCACCAAGTTAAGAGGATTAAAATTTTCTTTGAGCTCAAATATCATTAAAAATGTGGGCTTTAGGGGATTTACGAATAAATAACTTTTAGTCCGGATTTTAATCATCTTTCCAAAAATACCAAAAAATTTAAAATCGGTCCAGTGGTTCTTGAGATAAACGGACTTAATATGGCGCACCAACTTAATAGGATTAATATTTTCTTTGAGCTCAAATATCATTAAAAATGTGGGCTTTAGGGGATTTACGAATAAATAACTTTTTGTCCAGATTTTAATCATCTTTCCAAAATACCAAAAAATTTAAAATCGGTCCAGTGGTTCTTGAGATAAACGGACTTAATATGGCGCACCAAGTTAAGAGGATTAAAATTTTCTTTGAGCTCAAATATCATTAAAAATGTGGGCTTTAGGGGATTTACGAATAAATAACTTTTAGTCCGGATTTTAATCATCTTTCCAAAAATACCAAAAAATTTAAAATCGGTCCAGTGGTTCTTGAGATAAACGGACTTGATATGGCGCACCAAGTTAAGAGGATTAAAATTTTCTTTGAGCTCAAATATCATTAAAAATGTGGGCTTTAGGGGATTTACGAATAAATAACTTTTTGTCCGGATTTTAATCATCTTTCCAAAAATACCAAAAAATTTAAAATCGGTCCAGTGGTTCTTGAGATAAACGGACTTGATATGGCGCACCAAGTTAAGAGGATTAAAATTTTCTTTGAGCTCAAATATCATTAAAAATGTGGGCTTTAGGGGATTTACGAATAAATAACTTTTAGTCCGGATTTAATCATCTTTCCAAAAATACCAAAAAATTTAAAATCGGTCCAGTGGTTCTTGAGATAAACGGACTTGATATGGCGCACCAAGTTAAGAGGATTAAATTTTCTTTGAGCTCAAATATCATTAAAAATGTGGGCTTTAGGGGATTTACGAATAAATAACTTTTAGTCCGGATTTTAATCATCTTTCCAAAAATACCAAAAATTTTAAAATCGGTCCAGTGGTTCTTGAGATAAACGGACTTGATATGGCGCACCAAGTTAATAGGATTAACATTTTCTTTGAGCTCAAATATCTTTAAAAATGTAGGCTTTCGGGAGATAGCGAATAAATAACTTTTTGTCCGGAGTTTAATTAGCTTTCCAAAAATAGCAAAAATATAAAAATCGGTCCAGCCGTTCTTGAGATAAACCTGGTATGGCGCACCAATTTAGGAGGATTCTGTTCTTTGAGCTCAAATATCTTTAGAAATGTGGGCTTTAGGGGATTGACGAATAAATCACTTTTTATCCGGCTTTCAATAAACTTTCTTAAAATAGCAAAAGTATTGAAATCGGTCCAGTTGTTTTTGAGTTATTGGAAACTGAAGTAGAGACACCATCGAACCGGTCGTTTGCGGTACCTTGATTCACTCTTCGAGTGCGAATATCTTCAGAACGCTTGGCTCTAGAGGATTAACCTTGAAATTCTTTTTGAAGCGTATTTTAATTAGCTTTTCAAAAACACCCGAATCATAAAAATCGGTCTACTCATTCTCGAGAAAACTACAATCAGCGATAAGTTGAGTTTTTTAAAATAGTTTTTGAATTGTTCAAAAAAATTTTTTAACATTTTTGAAGAGATCTTATTTTTTTTAATCCGTCCTAAAATAATAGTTCCTCTTTCTATTCAATCCCGTACAGATTGATATTAAATATTTCCTGTCAAAAAACGATTACTTTTAAATTGGGGGGGGGGGGGGTAAATTCTCAAAATTTCCTCAAGTCCGCTTCTTTTAGATTCAAATATTTGATGATTTTTTGATTTTTCGATGCCTAAAATAAATGTTTTTAAAATAAAAGGAGTACAAGAGGTTTTTTTATACTCTGGAGATTCCGCACGTTTAAAAATATGCCTTTCAAAGTGGTTTTCTGGAAAAAAAATGACAGAGGACCCCTTTGATAGGATGAATCATGGTTTATTTACAAATCGCATCATATTAATCAAAAAAATGTATTTTTTTCTCATCCGCTGTGTCTTCTTCGTCGAAATCGCAAACAGATGAGAGAGAAAAAAAATTCGTCGAATTTTTCATTGAAGGTCAATTAAACGTCAATTGACCGTTTGATTCGTTCGATGGTCAAAAAATTTTTATAAGCTTCGTTCCAACCGTTTGAAACAGTTTTGAAACTCTTGGAGCATGCGCAGAGGATTTGAACGTCGTTCAAATCGTTTGTCCGTCAAATTTGACGTGCAAATCCTTCTGCGCATGCTCCAAAAGTTTCAAACAGCGGTTGGAACAAAGCAAGTTAGAACAAAGAGTCCGGATGAAATTTATTGCGAAGTTTATTTTAAAAAATCTCTTAGTCAAAAGTACCTACGGTGAAGTCGCAAGTATTGAATTACGATCCGTTATCGCGTTTCGGGTCGTATATCTCGTCAAAATTTACCAGAGATAAAAATAAAATCAACTTTTTTCTTTTTATACAACGTCCTCAATTTAATGCAATATTAGGTAAGCATTTTTGACCAGCTGTCTGTGATGAACCTGTTTTCTTAAAAGATTTTAAACCTTTGTATTCCGGTTAAACCCCCTATTCTATTTTGAATTCCGACTTCCGTTTTTAGTCTATGTGACTAATTTCCGGGAGATTATTGTTTTGTTAACATTATAAAAGGGAAGTAGGTCTTTGTGACTCATTGTCAGTTTTGACTTCATAGGTCGTTTGGAGAACGTTTTTTAAACCGATTTGTTTTTTGTTATTCTTTATTGATGGGGAGGGAAGTGGATATTACGTACCGCGTACCATTTTAACTTCCTTACAGAAGTTATTGTTTTACCCTCCACGTCGGGTTTTCGGGGAAGGGTCTTCCAGACCCGTAAGGTCAATTCGAATATGGATCTATACCGATCTCAACTCTGTCTGTGGTACCGGCCGGGCGTAGCATTTTTCCTAAACACTTTATTTTTTCCCCACCACTGGATTTTTAAACATTTTTTTTTTTTTTTTTACGGTCTTTCTATCAAAAACACCCGTCTCTGAATTTTTTTACCGACTTATAATTTTTGAGCGGTTTTTATCTCTCCTATTTTAATGAAGTTTTGGGGGTTTTTCTGCCAAACTGGATACTAGGGCGATTTTTTCATTACCAAAAAGATATCCGTTTTGCGAGATTTTCGTCTTTCGAGTATTTTTTTTGACAAACTATTGGGCCAAAAACGCCAGAATTACTGGATTTTGGACGTAATTTCCACTAAAATACGAAGAAAACCTACTTTTGAGTGAAACCGGTTATTTTTGGCAGTTTATTGGACCATTAAATGTCATTTTAAGGCAATTCCCTTATTTTTTGACCAATAAAAAGTACTGGTTTGAAGAGCTTCCAACGAAAACTTCCTTAAAGAGAAGTATCTGTATAGGAGGGGGAAGTATAACGGGGGGGGGTGTAAAACGTAGGGGAAGTATATGGGAGTGGAAGTATAACGGAGGGGGAAGTATAACGGAGTGGGAAGTATGTGGGAGGGGAAGTATATGGGAAGTATATGTATGGGAAGTATATTATGTAAGTATAGGGGAAAGTTTAAGTGAGGGGTAGTATAACAGAGGGTGAAGTATAACGGAGGGGGAAGTATAAGGGAACGAAAGTATAACGGAAGGGGATGTAGAAGGGAGGGAAAGTATAAAGGAGAATTTTCCAAGTTTTTTTTTCCGAAAACTTTTCTAAGTTTTTTTTCGAAAAATTTTCCGGGTTTTTTTTTTGAAAAATTTTTAAGTTCTTTTTTTCGAAAATTTTTTTAAGTGTCAAGGTAGAAATAATGGGCTCTTGGCCAAGGGATGTGCCTCTCGTAAAGGGTGGAAGTACGAAATTTCTCCCTACTAAACAAAATTAATAATTAAAAAGTGGCAATTTTTTTTCACTCAAAATTCAAAATTTCAAACAGACATATCTCCGCCATTTTTTCGAAATTCAAAAATCGCCCTCGTTAGTTTCTTGCTCACCGGCTAAAGAAATTTGTATGAATATTTAGTGAAAATCGGATGAAAACTGTGGCCGTAAAGTGTTCCGGAAAAAAGCTACGGCCGGACGGCTGGAGCCACAGACAAAGTTGAGATCGGTAAAGATCAATATTCGAATTGACCCTCCGGGGTCTGGAAGACCCTTCCCCAAAAACCCGACGTCGAGGGTATCACAATAACTTCTTTAAGGAAGTTAAAAACCCACTTAAAGAATTTTTGGTCATCTAGGCCATAGGGCGCCTTGGGTATACAGGGTGTCCGGAAACACATGGCAAGCGTCTGGGAGAGCGTTAAAAGTGGTTTTACGAAAAAAAGTTAAATGTAAACCCCCTTAATTTAAATCAAAGAATTTGATGGTGTAGTTTAAAATCCGCCTGGATATACAGGGTGTCCCAGACACCACCTAACTTCGTTATTTCAAATGAGAACCCCTATTTTTTATTTCAGATTCGTAATCTACGCAAAATTTCAAGTAGATTTGAGTACTCATATGACAATTTTGGATAACTTTTAAAAAATGTCAAAATTTAGCGTTTTTTGCGCTAAAATCCGTTAAAATTGACCTAGGAGACTCGTTTTTTTTTTAATTCCACTTATTTTTTCCCGAAGAATCCAACTGTCTCAAATTTGAGCATCTTCGCATTCTGCATCACGAGATTTCGTCGCTAATGGCCTTTTTTCAAGTTAGAACCCAAATTTTTAGTTCAGAAATGAAAATTAGCACTTGTTGAAAGGAATTTTTCTTTCGGACCACAAATTTTGAAAGAGCTACAGCGTCTTTGTGTTTATGCATCAAAAATTAAAATTCCGTCAACAAATCGCTAATTTCCATTTTTGACCTATGGAATTTGGAGTTAAACTTGAAAAAAGGCCATTAGCGACGAAATCTCGTGATGCAGAATGCGAAGATGCTCAAATTTGAGACAGTTGGATTCTTCGGGAAAAAATAAGTGGAATTAAAAAAAAAACGAGTCTCCTAGGTCAATTTTAACGGATTTTAGCGCAAAAAACGCTAAATTTTGACATTTTTTAAAAGTTGTCCAAAATCGTCATATGAGTACTCAAATCTACTTGAAATTTTGCGTAGATTACGAATCTGAAATAAAAAATAGGGGTTCTCATTTGAAATAACGAAGTTAGGTTGTGTCTGGGACACCCTGTATATCCAGGCGGATTTTAAACTACACCATCAAATTCTTTGATTTAAATTAAGGGGGGTTTACATTTAACTTTTTTTTCGTAAAACCACTTTTTAACGCTCTCCCAGACGCTTGCCATGTGTTTCCGGACACCCTGTATAGGCCATAGAGCATCTAGGGCATGTAGGCCATGGGGCATCTAGGGCATATAAGCCATAGGGCATCTAGGGCGTCTATGCCTGACTACCTAAAGACTTTCGGGTAATTTTACACAGTTTTTTAACCATTAATAGCATTTTCGAGTTTTTTCGCCCTGTTTTTTAATCAATAAATACCGATTTTATG
>JACGAQ010004140.1:0-18861 GCA_014119065.1 Orius insidiosus | reverse complement strand
TTCGTCTTCTTATTAACGAAGGGGTCACCAATTGAAGCGGATATATATTTCGGATGAAAATATTTCGTATGAAATAATTCGTATGAATCTTTTATTTAACTAAATCTGATTTTATCAGCTGATGGCATACCGCTACCCCCTCCTATATTGTTACTTCTCTTTAAGGAACTTTTCGTTGGAAGCTCTTCAAACCAGACTTTTTTTTTAATCTTCAATATAGGCTCTAAAAACAAAGTTTTACATAATACAGTTTACATGCAGTTTAGTTATACAGTTTTATATAATAATTATGCACTATTAAAGCATAATATTAGCTTTTTTCTTAGAAGAATACTTCTACAATGTCGCAATGTATGACGTATAGCGAACTACTGAGAGAAAAAACCTTTTCAGTGTTATATTTTCTGCGACTCAGGAAGGTTTCAGTTTTCAACACATGTCGGCCCACGTTGTTTTTCAGAAAAACATTTTTGACTTTACATTGTAGTTTCTCGTAAATTTTACATATTTTGATATAAAAATGACGGTGAGAAGGAAAAAAGGCATAAAGGGCGACCTAGACCCGAACAGGAGCGTAGTAATGCGGCGGAGAGACGGTGGAACTTTGATCGCTTCTCGTCCGATATTTTCAACAGATTCAAAGTATGTTCTCAATATTCTTTCTTTTTTCTCTGTAGACTATTAATTTTTTTTTTTTGCTTTTGACTTTATTTACGTCGAAAAGCCTACACTTTTTGTATTGTTTTTTAGGTACGTTTTTCTAAACTGTGGATGGGGTGTGAAAGATTTTCGGTCGGGACTGGAGAGTTTGTAAGGACGATGGATGGAAAGCGATGGACGCATCGAGTCAATTTTTAACCATCAAAATGAAATTGGGGCCATCACTTCAGACGGATATCTTTTATTTTGGCGTCCTAAATCCTCCAAAGTCATTCGTTCATTCGTAAGTATTTCTAAAACTAGGGCTGACAGCTTTATTCAGCAAGAAGGGCGAATAGATTCCAAAGAGGATGATGTGCTCAATGCCCTGGCAGAATCTAATTCAGTTGGAAGTTGAAAGCTCCCTCTTCCAGGAAATGTCGAGAAACGCCTTAACCCTTTCGAGACCGGATTCTTTGCGCCACTGGCGCAGCACTTTTCCCCTCACTTCTCCCTTACCGCTCCCAGCGCCCAGCAAAGCACAGAAAGCGACGAATGATGTGATCATCACGTAGTTCATTTCTTCCCCAACCAATGGCCAGTTTTTGCATGTCGCTAGCGCCACGGGAAGCGAAGGTATTAATATCTTACGGAGGCTTCCCGCTGGGCAACTAAAGTCGCCTCGGTCTCGAATGGGTTAAAATTTTAAATTTTAAATTTACCTCCTACTTAGTAATTTAATCCAATCTGTTTTTTCCTCTCAATTTAATAATTTTTTTTTCTAGGATTTAAAACTTGTGATAATTTACTGTATCCGATGCGATTGTAACTCAATCGCTTGAAGATAAGACGCTGAAGGATTTGCTTGGTATTGACGAAAGAAAGGAAAGAAAAAGACTCTAAATTGTTTTAAAATTTTATGATCCAAAAATGGAAAGGTCAAAAGACATCCTTTAGACAAAAAATGGTATAAACATTTTTTTAAATTTATGTTGGCTATTACTTCTTATTTTCATCACTGATAAAATTTTGACGCATTCCATCTCATTTGGAGGTTCCGACGTTTTCCTGTCATCGCCGCTATCACATCTCGAGGTCTCAACATTTTCCCTTTGAATGGAGATGAGCCAATCTTAGAGTATGTTTGCATAAGCTATTGATTTTATTTCATTTCCTGAAAAACTGTGAAAAACTCCTTAAAATCGTTTTAATTGTTTCTGTTGATTGATAAGTAAGGCAGATTCTGAAGAATGGGGGTTTGTGGGCTGTTGATTGGGAAAAACGGTTGTTTTTTGAGAAATAAAAAGTACTGGTTTGAAGAGCTTCCAAACAACTTCCTTAAAGAGAGTAACAATATAGGAGGGGAAGTATAACGGAGGGGACGTACAACGGAGGTGGAAGTATATGGGAGGGGGATGTATAAGGGAACGAAAGTATAACGGAGGGGGAGGTTTTTTGAAAAATTTTCCGAGTTTTTTTTTCAAAAAATTTTCCGACTTTTTTTAATTTTCCAGGTTTTTTTTTTAAATTTGCGCTTTTTTTTTTTGGAAAAATTTTTAAGTTCTTTTTTTCGGAAATTTTTCTAAGTGTCAAGGTAGAAATAATGGGCTCTTTGGCCTAGGGATGTGCCTCTCGTAATGGGTAGAAGTATGAAATTTCTCCCTACTACAAAAAATAATAATTAAAAAGTAACTTTTTTACACCAAAAATTCTTAAAAATATAAAGAGTAATTGGTGAAAATTTGGTGAAAATCGGACCAACGGTTCGGCCGCAGCAAATTTTTTTAAAATTCAAACAGCCATAATTAATATATTATATCTGCCATTTTTTCGAAATTCAAAAATCGCCCTCGTTACCTTCTTGTTCACCGGCTAAAGAAATTTGTGTGAAAATTTGGTGAAATCGGTTGAAAACTGTGGCGAATTCCCTGTGAGAATTCGCCAGTGTTTTTAACTATATTTTAATTTTTAGCATTGCGGCGGAAATGTACGAAGATGGACTTGTGTGCGTTGCCACCCTCTGAATGATTCTGTGGCAGTCGGTGATGACACTGGACGAGTTGTTTTACTGAAATCAACTGCAGCAAAGGAGGGCCTAAGCCTGTATATCATTGGCACACTTTACCCTGCAATGATATATCATTTAGTCCTGCTGGTAAAACCTGCTTAAAAAAGTTAAATTTATCCTTTCTGTTCTTAGGTTCATCCATGTTTACGGTCGGAAATGAAAATGTTTTGGTCAAATGGAATCTTGAGAATCCTCAAATGAGAAATTACCTACCTCGACTTTCAGCGAATATTGTTCATGTTGAAGTTCGCTTGATAACCAATATTTGCTGTCAGCACTTTAGATAATGGAATATATGTTGTAACAGCAACAAATAAGATCCACTGTGTACTTCAAGAACTTTCCTGGGCCGTCTTACCTTCAAATTGGTTAAAACCATTTCCAGCTGGCTTAACCTATGAGCCACGAACTCATTCTATTCTTCTAAACGGAAAACCTGGACATCTTCAACTATATTCTCCTCAAATGAGAAACCTCCATCAAATCGTAGCTATATATTTTTAAAATAAAATTTTATAATTTAAAATAGATTGATGTCACGATGCAAAATCAACTTACTCAAGAAAGAAATAAATTCATCGTCAATACTGAAGTGACTAAAAGTGCTGTGAGCGATGATGGCGCATGGTTGGCAACGTGGAATGGCGTGTCGATGAAGGCGTCGAAAATGAAATTAGATTGAAATTCTGGCAATATTTATCGGCCAAAAAATGGTAAGTGGATTTTACTAACAATTTTCGATTTATTTATTTTATTTTAGTTTCTCTTTGAATACATCGATTGAATTGCCTCATGATAAGTCATTGGATGATTTATCTTTTAGACCAGGTTCTGGACTTTTGGTCAAAACGATTCTGACGATCTTGATTATTTAGTTGTGACTACAGGAGGCGATAAGAAAGCTCGCATTTGGTCCCCAAGCCCTCTAGACAGCGTTTATCGTAAGAACTTTTTTTAAAATACATTTCACTGATTTTTCTCTCTTTCGTCTAACTTCTGCTCCCAGGAATTTTCAAAATTCAAATTTCCACCCTAAATCTTGTGTAAATTGTATTTTGTTCATTTTAGGAAAAGGCGTTTTATGGGAGTGCCAAAATACTTGTTTTTACCGCGATATGGAATGTGGTCCTTCCAGTTTCTCTTACGACGGTTCTCTTCTCGCCATTGCATTTCAGACTTCGCTTACTCTTTGGTGCGTCGATAATATTTCCTTGAAAGAATCTTTATCTCGAGGACAGAACATTTAAAGTAATTAAAATTATATAAAAAAAAGCAAAATAATTTGTTTTTTAATAGATCTGTTGAGTTTGGTCGAAGAGACTGCTGCCATTTAGTTTTTACAGCTACCAAAAGTCAAATTTCAGTTTGGAATTTACTCACGCTTTCGCTTCACTGGTGTCTTGATTTGTCCAGTAGTTTAGTCGTCGCTGATCCATTCTCAAATTACACTGCTGTCTTTCTGAAGATAATAAACGTATAGATCACCTTTATTTTTTATACTTAATTAATTTTGATTTTTTAGTGTTTATATTTAATTTGGATAGTGAAAAGGCGGTTTATACCAAAGAAAAGTTATCATCGAAAGCAGTTGCTGGTGTTTCATACCACGGGATAAAGTGGAAGAACGTTGAAGCACCTTGGCTTAATTATTCTCAACTCTTTTTTATTAATTCCAGTCAAGTATGAAAAAGTTTAATTTGTTTACTTAATTAATAATTTTGATAGGAACTTATGGGTTTGAGCATACACACGAATATTCTGCCCCAAAGGAGAATTTGACGTTGGACAATAGAGATGAGGCGTTGACACCATTTGCTGCTTTGATTGCGAAGCAGCAAGAAAATGCTACTGCCAAATATGAAAAAGTCTCCATGCATCTGCCGGCCGTTCTTTTGCAAGCACTGCTGCTATAAATCAGGTAAGATTTTTTTTTTCTTCCAAGAATTTCTAAATCCATTTTGGAGCCATCAGGTTTTAATTTCAGATTTATAATTAAGTTCCAATTTACCATGGGATTTAAAGAGAAGTTATTTGACACCCTCCTCTTGATGGTTTTTTAAAATGGTTTTTTCAGACCACATAGAGGAAAACTGATTAGTGATCTTTACCAATCATGAGGTGTCTGTTGTGCCTGCCGTCCGTAGCATATTTTTACGGCTGTAATTTTCATTCGATTAGTTGGCACTCCTTATATTTCGCTGCGGAAAATTTTTTTTTTTTTTTTGCAGAATTTTCAAAAATTTTAAACATATACAAATATTGGGATAGTAGAGATGAATATATAAAATTGCTCTGCAATGAGGGAGGTTTCGTTGGGGCCTGGTCGAGGCTAGTATCTTTGTGTTTAGGGTTGTTGCGATACTTCCGATATATCGGAATATCGATATTTCCTTCCGATATTTGCGATATTTGTACCGATATTTTCCTTCTGATATATCGGTTCATCCAATATTTTCCTTCCGATATATCGGTTCATCCGATATTTTCCTTCCGATATATCGGTTCATCCGATATTTTCCTTCCGATATATCGGTTCATCCGATATTTTCCTTCCGATATAACGGTTCATCCGATATTTTCCGTCCCGATATCGGTTCATCCGATATTTTCCGTCCGATATATCGGTTCATCCGATATTTTATCCGATACGATATTCCTTACCGATATATTGCGATATGTTTACGATATGAATCCGAAAGAAAAATGGGGCATCACACGGATAACTTATAACTTGTCAGTGATATGTGATAACATCCATACGATATACATCGCGATATATCGGTTCATCCGATATTTTCCTTCCGATATTTGCGATATTTGTATCGATATTTTCCTTCTGATATATCGGTTCATCCGATATTTTCCTTCCGATATATCAGTTCATCCGATATTTTCCTTCCGATATATCGGTTCATCCGATATTTTCCTTCCGATATTTTATCCGATACGATTCCTTACCGATAATCGCGATATGTTTACGATATGAATCCGACAGAAAAATGGGGCACGGATAACTTATAACTTGCCAGTGATATGTGATAACAAACATACGATATATTATGTATATCGATATATTACAATATCGATATTTTCCTTCCGATATTTGCAATATTTGTACCTATATTTTTCTTCCGATATCGGTTCATCCGATATTTCCTTCCGATATATCGGTTCATCCGATATTTTCCTTCCGATATATCGGTTCATCCGATATTTCCTTCCAATATATCGGTTCATCCGATATTTTCCTTCCGATATTTTCTCCGATACGATTCCTTACCGATATATCGGTTCATCCAAATTTTCCTTCCGATATATCGGTTCATCCGATACTTTCCTTCCGATATATCGGTTCATCCGATATTTATCTGATACGATATTCCTTACCGAAATATCGCGATATTTTTACGATATAATCCGACAGAAAAATGGGGCATCTCACGGATAACTTAACTTGCCAGTGATATGTGATAACAAACATACGATATTATGTATATCGCGATATATTACAATATCGATATTTTCCTTCCGATATTTGCAATATTTGTACCTATATTTTCCTTCCCATATATCGGTTCATCTGATATTTTCCTTCCCATATATCGGTTCATCCGATATTTCCTTCCGACATATCGGTTCATCCGATATTTTAAAATTTCGGAAGGAAGGCCATATTGAATTAACTCTATTTGTGTTGATATTTTGCTTAGAAAGCAATTAAAGTAAAAAACAAACTAAAAAAAATTCAATTTAAAAAAAAGTTGAAGATTTTTTCTCCCTTTTTTTTAACTTTTTATTTGGGACGTATCGCCTTTGAAATTGAAGTAGGCTCTTGACTCATTTCATACATCGACCTCTTCACTTATTTTCCCTTTGAAAATCACTTTTTTCAATCTTCTAAAGGTATTAAAAATAGAACTTTTCAATTATAATTTTATTTTACAACTACATTTTAAATAAAATTATCTATAAATAAAAGAAAAGTAGAAAAGATCAAAATTTTCTCCCTTTTTTCCTTATTAAGTAATCTGGTCCCATGACCAAAGGGATTGTGTATTTAAGGTCTAAATTTAAATAAATAAAAGTGAATATCAGTTCCAATATGTGCGTTAAGGCAAAAATTATTCTAATATTTGGAATAAAATATCAGCCTTCGTTATTATTAACTTTCGATTTTCTGATGTCACCCTGTTCTTTATGAGATCTGGGGTACCCTTTGGCATTCTTCTCTTTCTGCTCCTTCCTATCTATGTCTTCTCACTCTGTACCTGAAAAAAAAGAAACAAAAATAATTCAAGTTCTTATTGGGCCCAGCTCATTTATGAATAAGGCCAAGTCAAAGATAACACGAAGAAAAAAAATTGAATTTTGAACGTGTTTACTGTCATATTTGTAATGGAAATTGTGCTTGGATTAACTTAAGAACTTATCTAATTAGGTAATTAATTAATTTTATTAATTAAATTATTAGGTGTACAAAATGAAACTCAGCCACAGGGTAAATTTGAATTTTGTAGATTTTAGCCGACTTTCATTTTGTACACCTAGTAGTTCATTTTTTCAAAATTTAAAACATTTTAGGCGTTAAAGTCCATCAAAGTTGACCTTCTCCGTGTAAGAAGGTTATTGAAGTATAACCATTAAGAAGGTTAATTTTTAAAGGCTTGTAAATCGTAAACCGTTACAGATATTGAAAAAATGCACTAAATAAAATCTGTTGGAAATTTAATTCTCTTTAATTTTTATTCTATTCATTTTTTTCTCTAGGACGCACTGTTTTCAAGATAAATTTATTTTAAAAAAAAATTATTTTCCGAAAATGGTGCATCCTAGAAATAAATAATTAAGTACAAATTTATAGAGAATTAAATTTCCTACAATTTTATTTATTAGGTGTAAAAATGAAACTCAGCCACAGGGTAAATTTGAATTTTGTAGATTTTAGCCGAGTTTCATTTTGTACACCTAATATAAACTATTACGAATTAATTTTATTAATTAATTACTTATTAATTTATTAACTTCCTTAAAGAAGTTATTTTTTCACTGGAACCAACATTTTTTCAAAAAACTGGAAGAAGTCACATAGAAAACTAATTTTTGAAAGTCTTTTCCTTTTAAAAAAATTCATTTGTTTAATAGAAGGAAACCATTGGTTGATACCTCTTAGGTCTGTTGATTGGTTTAAAATTGTAGGTTAGGAATTCATTATCCAGGGGTCTCACGTGCATTAAACTCAAAATTCATGCTCTAAAACATGCAATGCTGTTAGCCCAAGTACCTCTTTAATGTTTTATTATTTTCCGTTGTAAATCCAACTCCTGTAAAATCGTTTATTATTTTAAAATGGAATCAATTATTCGGATTTCAATGGTTCACCTGAAATATCTCCCTTTAACCCCTAAAGGCATATTTGCAACACGCTATTAAAATAAGGTGAAAATGATTTTCTAAATCTGTAAAAAAAAGTATGAATTCTATGTTTTTGCGAATATTTCAAGCCATTCAAAGACAATCAAAGCCATTAAAAAATTAAATTTGGTTATTAATTTACCTTCGACATCTTCGTATCATATCAAATTTTCTAAATCTAAGACAATGCGTCTGTGGTGTTTGCCGCATTTCCACCTCAATCTGAAAAATTATAAAAATTTTAGTGTTTTCACCAAATTTTCACACAAATTTCTTTCGCCGGTGAAGAAGAATGTAACTAGAGCGATTTTTGAATTTCGAAAAAATGGCTGAGATATGTACAGGTATGTTTGAAATTTTAAACAATTCGCTGCGGCCGAACCGTTATTCCGATTTTCACCAAATTTCACCAATTACTCCTTTATTTTTTAAGAATTTTGGTGTAAAAAATTGCCACTTTTTAATTATTATTTTTTTAGTAGGGAGAAATTTCATACTTCTACCCATTACGAGAGGCACATCCCTAGGCTAAAGAGCCCATTATTTTCTACTTGACACTTACAAAAATTTCGAAAAAAAGAACTTAAAAATTTCAAAAAAAAATAAATAAATAAATAAAACTTTGAAAATTACGAAAAAAAAAGGAAACCGGTAAATTTTTCAAAAAAAAAACTTGACAATGTTACAAAAAAAAATCTCGGAAAATTTTTCAAAAAAAAAAGGAAAACCCGGAAAATTTTCCGAAAAAAAAATATATACATACTTCCCCCTCCGTTTTACGTCTCCCCGTTATACTTCCCCCTCCTATACTTCCCCTTCCCATATACTTCCCCCTCCTATATTGTTACTTCTCTTTAAGGAAGTTATCGTTGGAAGCCCTTCAAACCACTACTTTCATCGACTATAGGCGAGACTAGACTCGGGGACACTAAAAAAATTTTAAGTTTTTCCAATCGGAAGTTTTCTTGACGTTAAATGTTAAATGAATTCGTGATGGGCGGTTTTAAGAGGGTTTCCCTCGTCTAATTTCGACGTCAGTTAAATTGCCTCTCGGGTGCGACCGAACCCCTGACGAAGGTTTAATTAACCGTGAATTATTTAAAGTAACTGTTGCTCATTTTCGCGTTCAGATCCACCCCACATTTTCATTTTAGAGGTTTTTAATAGCTTCTGTTCAAACTGGTTTGAAACTGGAGCCTGCGCAGAAGGATTTGGAAGTCAACTTTGACGTCGTTCAAATCGTGTGTACGTCAAATTAGACGTGCAAATCCTTCTGCGCATGCTCCAGGGTTCAAACTGCGGTTGCAACCAAGCTATAATCAAATAACTCGAAACCACTAGTCCTAGCGATGAAGACTAAGTACAAATTTAATCTATACACAATTTCCTATAGAATAGTCTCATACTTTTTTTAAATCAACTACTACCTTAAAACTACTTCCGAAAAAAATATTTTAGGTTCTCATCCTAATGTCAAGGCGAAATTAAAATATTCCATCGATTAAAAAAAAGTGATCCTCCGAAGGCACTGTCAAACTGTCAGATTGCCCAGAAAACGGTTGGACAAAAAAAAAAGAAAAAAGAAAGAAGAAGACCATTTGTTAACACATCCATTGAGGGAGTGGACGTATAAAAAAGAAACCTTGGCCGCCCACATGTGTTTAGAAAAATTGAAATATAAAGAATTCCTACTTTTTATAAGAGACACATTTGAACAATAAAAAGGGCGGAAAAAAAATATGAAGCCCGCCCTTTCTTTTTTTTATTATTATTATTTAAATATGAACACTACGATGATGAATGGTCTGTCACTCCAAGACAGATTTCTTATGTCTTTTTTTTATATATTTTTTAAGTACTCACAAACATAATAAAATGAACGACTAGAAGAAATTTCCCATTTAAACTTAAAGAAGTTATTGTGATACCCTCGATGTCGGGTTTTTGGGGAGTTTTCCAGATCCCGGAGAGTCGAATCGCAGCTTGAGTTTCAGAATTTTTGGAGAAGGTAACGTCTAATTTTGTAAAGCAGCTCGTGTTTTAGGATTTTTTTAGGAGAAACGTCTAATTTTGTAAAGCAGCTTGAGTTTCAGGATTTTTTTGTGAGGAAAACGTCTAATTTTGTAAAGCAGCTTGAGTTTTAGGATTTTTTTGGGGAGAAAAACGTCTGATTTTGTACAACAGCTTGAGTTTGAGGATTTTTTTTGGGGAGGAAAACATCTAATTTTGTAAAACAGCTCGAGTTTGAGGATTTTTGGGGAGGAAAACGTCTAATTTTTAATCAGCTTGAGTTTCAAGATTTTTGGGGAGAAAAACTTCTAATTTTGTAAAACAGCTTGATTTTTAGGAGGTAACGTCTAATTTTGTAAAGCAGCTTGATTTTTAGGAGGTAAACGTCTAATTTTGTAAAGCAGCTTGAGTTTCAGGGTTTTTTGAGGGGTAAACGTATAATTTTGTAAAACAGCTTGAGTTTCAGGATTTTTTTGGGGAAAACGTAATTTTGTAAAGCAGCTTAAGTTTCAGGATTTTTTTTAGGAGGAAAACGTCTAATTTTGTAAAGCAGCTTGAGTTTCAGGGTTTTTTGGGGAGGTAAACGTCTAATTTTCGTTATCTGTTGGTTTTAGGAAACGCCTGGGTGACCTTCGACCCTAATTATTAAGACTGAAGTCGTAATTAACCGGATTTCTGAGCTTACGGAACGGTTGGTCCCGAAGTCATCAACTGTCATTAACCCCGTTGCCATTCGTACTGGAAAATTATTTCTCTTCTAAAAAAAGAGGCACTTTCTGAATGGAGGCTCCAAGGGTTGAGGCTCCAGACAGGCTGGCTTTCGAAACCCCCTTAAAAGTTTGGAAAAAAGACCCTTTGAAATGTCTTTTACTTACATTATGTAATTTATAATAGAGGCCGCAGGCGTTGCAGACGGGCTCGCCGTTTTGGTTCCGCCGCCATAACGCGTCGTCGTCGTTTTACAATTCGCGCAGCTCGTCCCGGCCCTCCTCGCCGCTGATTGGAGTGACTGAACAAAAAAAAATTACTTAAATTAAAACAGTTTGCAAGATCTCAAGAAAACTAATTAACAATTATTTTTAGAAAAAAAGCAAAATCAAGATAGATACGAGGGGGAGAGAAAGAACAAAAAGAGGAGGAAATTAAGAATGTAGGCATGGCTATTCAACCTATATTACGAAGATGCATGAATTATGGATTTAAAAAAAAATTCTGTTTGTTTCAATTATCCGGTCAATGTCATGCTTTTACTTTTTATCCCCCTTATTTCTTTACGATGAATTTTTTTTTCTCTTCCCCACACACACACACAAATAAAATCGATCTTACATAAAGGTTCGGGGGGGGGGGGGACAAAATGGCCACCAGGTGGGTTTTCAGGGGAGGGTGAAAATCGTTACGAGAGGCGCATGCTCGACCCCCGCAATATGCGTCTCATCTCGATCAATATCGCGAATAAAATACACAACTTGAATATAAACGGAAAAAATTGGTATTTTTCTCTTTTTCCTCCATAACTCCAAAAATGGTGGACAAACGCAAATAGAAAGTTTTTTAACTTCATTTTCATAACGCAAGATTTTAATGTTTAAATTAAAACCGATAATGGAGGAATAAATGACTGTGATAACGGGTATCTCAAGATAAGTTTTCGCTTGCCAGTTTTGCCCTTAATTTAGTGACGAAAAATTGATTGCCATAAACAAATTGTAATTTTGATGTACAGGGTATCCCAGAGCGTTAACCTCGCTATTTCAAATGAGAAACCCATTTTATCAACACTGATTAGCCCAAAAACCGAACTGGATAACGTCGATTCGTGGAGGAAAAACTACGATTTTCTTTTCCTTAAAGAAGTTATTGTGATACCCACCCTCCACGTCGGGTTTTAGCTTTATAAGCTTCCAATTTTATGTTTGGCAACACAACTTTTAGTGGCCGAGAAACGGTTGGCAACACTGATTTGCCTAAAAACCGAACTGGATAGTGTTAACGTCGATTCGTGAGGGAAAAAATACGATTTCCTTTTCCTAAAGATTATTGTAATACCCTCCACGTCGGGTTTTAACTTTATAAGCTTCCAATTTTATGTTGGCAGCACTACTTTTAGTGGCGAGAAACGGTTGGCAACACGATTTGCCCAAAAACCTAACTGGATAGTGATAACGTCGATTAGAGGAGGGATAGTATTTTATTTTTTTGGTGTAAAAAATTATCATTTTTTTAACATTAACTATCATTTTAGTAGGTAGAAATTACATACTTCCAAGCCTTACGAGAGGGACCTCTCTTGGCCTAATAACCCATTATTTCTTATCTTGTCTATCTTGTCACTTAGAAAAATTTGCGAAAAAAAGCGCGAAGAAGAAGGAAAAAACATTCCCTTCCTATACTTCCCCCTCCGTTATACCCCCCCTCTTGTACTTCCCCTCCGTTATACTTCCCCTTCATTTTACTTCCCCTCTTTAATACTTCCCCCTCCTATATTTTTACTTCTCTCAAACTAGTACTTTTAAGTTGATTTGACCTCTTTTTACATCTTAAATTCAACTTAAAACGCCAGTAAAAGGGCTTATTTTTTCAAAAAATCCAGGGATTTTCCCGAAAAAAGGTGTCTTTAATATAAATCATACGGCCAAGTAGATAATTTTTGCGGAATAAACAGAAGTTTTTCTGAGTGCCATAAGGTTTAGACCTTCCTGTTGAAGAAAAAAAATTGGCTTTCGACTCCTTAAATATCAAAAAGGCTTTAAATCATTTTGAAAAAGTTCATCCCAATATTGAATTTAGACCATTTTCAATTATAGACGCGCACCAATAACTTATATTCCGGGCCGTGCCCCCAAGATATACGGACGGGTGAAAGTCATATCTCGTTAAAACTATGATTAAAATGATCGTTTTTTCCGTGGATGTTTGTTTTATTTAAAATTTTTAACGCCATTTTATTAAGCAATTTTAAGGGTCAGCGTTGATCTGAGTAAATTAGGAAGAAAAAAAAGACCTCCAGCGAGTTTCGAACCTACGACCTTTGGGTAACCAGCCCATCACTACAAACTGATATAAGATCCCCCCCTATTTAGAAAATCTAAAATTCAAACAAGAAAAAACGTCGCCAAAAACCGGTTTTACATCATACTACGTCCATTTATTAATAACTTGATATTGTTGGACAACAGAAAATTATTTCGTCATAAATATCTTGGGTTCTTTCAGGTAAAGAAAACGTTGACAATAAAATAATAAAAAAAGTCAAGAGACAAAGTATTAATAGCCTTTAAGGCGTTATATTTTGGTAGGTAGAAATCCCCCAAGATGCTACGAAAAAAAAAAAACTGTCCTTTTTACATGGTCAAAGGGGAGTGAGAGAGAGAAAACCGGTTGACTTCCACCAAGTTTCCAAGAATATCGATCCTTATACCGAATTTAAAGCTAAAAAGATGGCATCTGGCAGGAAGGCTGTAGATTTACAATAACTGGAAAACCGTGGAAATCACGGCCTTCTAAATATGCCTAGACGAAGGCGAGATTTTTTTTTTTTTTAATGCCTTGCGGTAATTCTACTTTGCTCAATCTCTTTCTCTTTTCCCCGGCTCCCTCTAACCATACGTATTAGCGGACCCTTCAATTTTCGAAGTAATTTATCGACGCGTCGTGATCGAATAATAGAAGCCCGGTTGTCCCTCCTCGACGATTTTTAATAATGAGAAATCGAATCCCAGAGCGTTTTAATCGATTTTTTTTTATAATATGTAAGTAACTTTATAAAATAAAAAAAAAAAAAAAAGTTTTCCCCTCTTCGTACTTCGTGAACACCACGCCTACCGTTTTACTATTGGTTTTTAATGTATTTGAAAGTACTAGTTTGAAGAGCTTCCAACGCAAACTTCCTTAAAGAGAAAGTAAAGTATAGGAGGGGGAAGTATAAGGAGGGGAAGGTATAAGGGAGGGGAAGTATAACGGAGTATAACGTCTGGAAGACCCTTCCCCAAAAATCCAAAGTGGAGGGTATCACAATAACATCTTAAATCAAAGCATTTTATGGTGTAGTTTAAAATGCGTTAGGATATACAGGGTGCCCCCAACAGAACCTACTTCGTTATTTAATGAAAACCCCTATTTTTTATTTCAGATTCGTTCTACGCAAAATTTCAAGTTGATTTCACTATTCATTGATCAATTTTGACAACTTTAAAATGTCAAATTTTAGCGTTTTCGCGCTAAAATCCGTTTAAAAAACGCTTCGACTTTGCTTCGACAAAAAGTGGAATTTAAAAAAACGAGTCTCTTAGGTCAATTTTAACGGATTTTAGCGCGAAAAACGCTAAAATTTGACATTTTTTAAAGTTGTCAAAATGATCATATGAATAGTGAAATCAACTTGAAATTTTGCGTAAATTACGAATCTGAAATAAAAAATAGGGGTTTTATTTGAAATAACGAAGTTAGGTTATGTTGGGGGCACCCTGTATATCGAAACGCATTTTAAATGACACCATCAAATTCTTTGATTAAATTAAGGGGGTTTACTTCTAACATTTTTTTTATAAAACCAATTTTTAACGCTTTCCCAGACCGTGTGTTTTCGGACACCCAGTCTAATTTTTTTAAGTGCATAAAAGGCATTCTCCCAGACCCCGTGGGGTCAAAAAGACCCATTGCTAGGCTATTTTGACTTTGGGCTCCCAGGACTCTGGGGTCTCTCAGACCCCATGGGGTAATAAAGATAACACCCCATTTAACAAAAGAACGATTCAATAATTAAGTCAACCGTAAAAGTTTTTTTATTTCGTTTAAAAAAAATCCGAAGACCTTTTTTTTTCCCACGAGCTTAATTGTGTAGGATTAGAATCGAGTTGATCCTCGGTCTTTCGAACGGGAAGGAGAGGTCATGTCTTAAAATTCAAATGAGTCTCTTCCCCACATTTGTCCTTTATAATCTCTCAATTCAATTAAAATTTAAACACAAAATTTTTCGATCGGCTAAAAACAAGAAAAGAATGTTTTAAGATAGTAAAAAAGGTGATTGATATTGCCGAATTAGGGGAGGCCTCAATTTAAATTAAAAAGAGCAAGAAATCCGTAAAAACGTGGAATCAAATGCTGCCAACTTAAAGGTGGACTCCTCCGCAATTCTAATAATTTGATTTATTAATATTTGATCTTGATGATTTTAAGTATCTTTTGGACTAATAAAAAAATAAAGAAGTTTAATTTTTATAATTTTTTAAATATTTTTTAGGTGCAGTTGTAGCGTTTTTCCTGTTCAGCACGATCAGTTCCTATTTTTGCTCCTTTTGATTATTCCGCGTGTGATGGATTAAAGCTTAATTATGTGGGTAATATACGGGTAGCGGATTATTAAAAAATTAATTTTTTTCCCCGGTGTACTCTTCGTTTTTTAAGGCTAAATATACTTTTTTTTAGGCTAGTTCCCTCGGTTTCCTTGATTAGAAGACTCCCCCCCCCTTCCCCCTCTTTTTGAGAGTTTTCTTGGGAAAAAACCTCTGCGAAACCCATTTTTTAGGGGGCACACAACTCGTCCGAAAGTATTCTCATCCTAAAGTATTCTCGTCCTAAAAATAAGAAAAAGAAAAAATATAAACTGTATTCTCGTCCGAAAGGATTCTCGTCCTAACAGGCTAAGCCCCTTTTTAGGACGAGATGACAGTAGGACGAGAAGACATTCGGACGAGATGATTTATATTTATTAGAGTATATATTTAAACAATATTGTATACAAATTGAAATCCACATGTCCGAATGTTTTCTCGTCCTACTGTCTTCACGTCCTAAAAAGGGGCGTAGCCTGTTAGGACGAGAATACTTTCGGACGAAAATACAGTTTATATTTTTTCTTTTTCTTTATTATTTTTAGGACGAGAATACTTTCGGATGAGTGTGTGCCCCCAAAAATTGAAATCCACTCGTCCGAATGTCTTCTCGTCCTACTGTCATCTCGTCCTAAAAAGTGGCGTTGCCTGTTAGGACGAGAATACAGTTTATATTTTTCCTTTTTCTATTATTTTTAGGACGAGAATACTTTCGGACGAGATGTAGGCACTCATTTTTTAAAAGTATTTATAAATTTTCCACCGGAGAAATCGCTTTTACAAATGGTCGGCGTTACAGTTTTTATCCTAAAAATTTCATTTAAAGTGATATTTTTGTGCAGTATTCCTCACATTTTTCGTTCTTTTTTAGTCATTAGGATGAGAAAAATCTTTTTGTGGGGGTGTTTTTGCCAATATTTCGATGAAGAATCCGTTTTTTTTTCTGATTTAAGGTGGAACAATCCGATCGAGTCCGTTCTATTTGGAAGGTATCTATAATAGTTTTTTCTATTGTTAACTCAATTTCAACTCTAGCTTTTTCTGAGAGATGTTCAGAATGTACAAAAAATGCCATGAATATTGAATTTTATTTATAGGTATATTTTGTATGAAGAAAGCGACAGAGGTAGCAAGGGGGTTTTAAGTTTTTCATTCTCCTGCTTTCTTCCAAGTACAAGTTGTAACAGGATTTTCACCCGGGTGGTGAATATAAAGTTGAGCCCTGTCCGTAGGTTAACTCGAGGGCCGAGAAAGTGAAGGAAAAGGAGTGGTAGGTGGGGAGGAAAAAATGTATTACGAAGGCGGTACAAGTTAAGGGGGAAAGAGGAAAAAGTACTCAAGAAACGAAGGGAGAAGGCCCAGGGGGAGCGGGAAGGTCTGTCAAAGTTAAAACCCGAGTATGTGACAAGAAGACAGTGCAATATTCCCTCGAGGGCCCCCCCACGACTTGAAATAATAAGACCTCTTTATGACAGGCCTCCATCTCATTAAATTACAATTTTTAATTTTTATAACTTACATTTCATTTTATAGGTGTTGTTATTGTTGTTGTTGTTATTGTTGATTATGTGGTTGTTTATAACTCGCTGTGTCGACTCGGAGCCGTTGTTGCTATGCGGAGATATTTTCCCGGCCAGCGTGTTGAGCGTTTGGAGCATCTTAACTGATACAACGCTGAAAAAAAAAATAAATAAATAAATACAACAAACTTATCACACACAAAAATAAGGTAGAGTCAATAAATAGCGAAAAAATGAAATTAAAATGCTACTTTGTGAGAGACTTTGAATGGAAAATGGGGCGAAAAAAGCCCCTAGCTCACCCTTCCCTTTAAAAATAGGAATAAAATGTCAAAAAACCAAGGAAATATTCCTAAAATCTTGTAAAAATGGAATTTCTCAGTCAAAAAACCGATGAAAACTCCCAAAAAGCCTATTAAATGGGGATTCCTTTGTCCCTTTGAAGGAAATCCTAAAAATCGTGTAAAAATTGAGTATCTCTGTCAAAAACCGAGGAAAAATCCTGAAAATCATGTAAAATTTGGGTTTCTCCGTCCAACAACCTAGGAAAACTAAAAAAAAAATCGAGTCTATTTGTCAAAAACCGAGAAAAATCCAAAAAATCGTGAAAAATTGGGTTTTTCTGACAAAAAAAACCCAGGGAAAATGAAAATCCGGTAAAATTGAGATCTCTTTGTCAAAAACCGAGGGGAACCTAAAAATCATTTCAAAATAGGATTTCTCTGCCAAAAACCGAAGAAACTCCCCAAAATCCTGTTAAATAACCCTCTTTTAGGGCACCCCGGTTTCTCCGTCAAACAACCTAGGAACCTCCCCCCCCCCCACCAAAAAAAATCGATTCTATTTGTCAAAAACTGAGAAAAAGTCCGAAAATTCGTGAAAAATTTTTTTTCGGTTTCTCAAAAACAAAAACCCAAGGGAAAATAATAAAAATCCTGTAAAACCGAGGTCTCTTTGTCAAAATGCGAGAGGAATCCTAAAATCATTTAAAAATAGGATTTCTCTGCCAAAAAACCGAAGAACTAAAATAAACTAAAAAAGATAACCTCTTTGTAAAAAAACCGAGGAGAACTCCCGAACAACGGGTCCTTTCTCTGGGCTCTTTTTAAAGTAAAGATATCCTTTAAAATTATCGAAAATTGTTTCCGTCATTCAAATTTTGGCAAAAATGAGGAATTGTACAGTGTTTCGTTGTATTAGGCAGATGTAAAATACGCCATGAATTTCTGGCATTCCTGATCGTGACTTAATGCCCCGATTTTAAATCACACGAACGACGAAGGGAGTCACGTACGTGCTCAGCACATTTTGCTTTCATAGAGAACGAATTTACTGGGCTGTATTAAGGCCCTTTTTCTCTAATCCTCAAGAAGGATTTAAAAAAAAACATTGAGGAGTCTTTTTATGTGAAATTTTGTTGACGAATTGACGGTGAAATGTAATTAGTTCGAAAAGGCGAGCGACGATAGGGGAAAAAGCGAGGGGGAGCGTAGGTGACGACCCTCTTGTTTACACTTTTTCTTGTTTGTATAAGATAGGAGGGTTTGTTGTTTGTGGAAGATACCTTATCTGGGCGAGAACTCCAGATGGCCCAGACATCATCTTTCATACCTCACTCGTCCACAAAATCCTACTTTTTCAACCCCAGGGGGTCCGAAAATCCCTCCCTTCGTCGACCGAAATCCCAACACATTTTATTCCCCAACTTTCACAAAAGTAAAACGTTTAAAAAAATGAAACGGAAAGTTTAAAATAAATCGTGAATAAATAATCAAAAGCCAACGCCAAAAAGTATCACTGTCAAGAATACAAGAAAAGATCAGTTATAAAAGATATGACGTTTTCTAAAGCTTTGAGCCCACAAATTTTCAGAAATCAT
>JACGAQ010004139.1:0-18882 GCA_014119065.1 Orius insidiosus | reverse complement strand
AAATTTCATAAAATTATAAATTTTGTTATTTTGTTGTTTTTTTGAAAATAGATCCAATTTTCACAGGATTTTCACGGGAAACCGAATTTTTAATTTTAGGATTTTTAACTTCCTTAAAGAAGTTATTGTGATACCCTCCACGTCGGGTTTTTGGGGAAGGGTCTTCCAAAAATTTGATCTTACCGATCTCAACTTTGTCTGTGGTGCCGGCCGGCCGTAGCATTTTTTTTCGGGAACACTTTATGGCCACAGTTTTCACCCGATTTTCTCCAAATTTTCACACAAATTTCTTTAGCCGGTGATCATGGGCGATTTTTGAATTTTGAAAAAATGGCGGAGATGTCTTTTGAAATTTAAAAAATTCGCTGAGGCCGAAACGCTTGTCCGATTTTCACCAAATTTTCACCTATTACTCCTTATTTTTTATGAATTTTGGTGTAAAAAAATTGCCACTTTTTATTATTAATTTTTTTTAGTAGGGAGAAATTTCGTACTTCTACCCATACGAGGCACATCCCTAGCCAAAGAGCCCATTATTTCTTCCTTGCACTTAAAAAAAATTTTTCGAAAAAAACTAAAAATTTGAAAAAATCATTTTTTAAGATTAAGTATCATTTAAGTAGGGAGAAATTTCATACTTCCACGCCTTACGAGAGGGACCTCTCTTGGGCAAAACCCATTATTTCTACCTTGATGCTTAGAAAATTTGAAAAAAAACTCAGTAAATTTTTGAAAAAAAAAACCCCCCCCCCTCCGTTATACTTCCCCTCCCTTATACTTGCCCCTCCTAAATGTTTACTTCTCTTTAAGGAAGTTTTCGTTGGAAATAGTCCTTTCACTTAAAATGTCATTATTTTTTTTTTAACCACACCTTATAGTTATTATTTTTCTTTCGCACAATTACCTAAAAAAATACAATTAAAAGATACACGTGACCTTATAAATAAAATATGACACAGATTAGCTTCGTTTAATCGCTTCTCTAATGGCCATTATCGAGATTTTTATTACAGACAAGTTGAGTTCGTGCGTAAGTCGAAACCTTCCACCGATAACCTCCACGGGTTAATCCTAGAGTTAATTGTTATTTATTAATATATCAGACTGTTTGTCTTGAATTTAGCGAGCCTTTTTTTTCCCACTCCCATTTTTCACCATTGACGTCAACGTGTCTATGAATTGTGAATATGCTCTCTTTTAATTGGAATCGATAATACCTAATTACTTTATATAAGATTTAATTAGTTTTTGATTTTACAAAAGATATAAAACCACTAAAAAAACGTTTTTTTTTAGATCAAAAATCGTGTTTTCTCTTAAGTTTGTCATTGAACATCAGCTAATCGAACTTTTTTTCCTTCGATTTCGACCCTTCTAGACATTGCGTACAACAAAAAACTGTTCTTTTAATCAAAAAACAATGATTTTGATCCTTTTCGAAAAATTTGAGCTTTTTTTTAACCTTTCAAGCCTTTTCTGCCTTAAAAAGGCGTCCACACCTTGTAAAACGTAGTAGAAAACGGAGTGCATAGACAGGAAAACTGCGCAATTTTAGAATTTGGCCGGATGATTGCGCAAATTGGTTGTTCGAGCTCAATTTTGCGAAGCTTGCTTGTACTCCGTCTTATTACACCGTTTTAGTTATCATTTCAATTAATGCGCAGATAAGCGTTGTGAAAAGCGTCTGAACCGGCTTTAAAGCCCTATAAAATGTATAGAAAATGGAGTGCATATGAAACTGCGCAATTTTAAATTTGGCTGGATGATTGCGCAAATTGGTTGTTCGGATTTTTCGAAGCTTGCGCAAGACGTTACTCCCGTCTTATTACACCGTTTTACTTATCATCTTCAATTAAATTGCGCAGATAAAGCGTTGTAAAAGCGTCTGAACCGGCTTTAAAATGCCCTATGAATGTAGTAGAAACGGAGTGCATAGACTGGAAAACTGCGCAATTTTAGAATTTGGCTGGATGATTGCGCAAATTGGTTGTTCGGAGCTCAATTTTGCGAAGCTTGCGCACGGTACTCCGTCACACCGTTTTACTTATCATTTTCATTAAATTGCGCAGATAAAGCGTTTGTGAAAAGCGTCTGAACCGGCTTTAAAATGCCCTATGAAATGTAGTAGAAAATTGAGTGCATAGACTGGAAAACTGCGCAATTTTAGAATTTGGCAAATTGGTTGTTCGGAGCTCAATTTTGCGAAGCTTGCGCAAGACGGTACTCCGTACACCGTTTTACTTATCATTTTCTATTAAATTGCGCATAAAAAGCGTTGTGAAAAGCGTCTGAACCGGCTTTAAAATGCCCTATGAAATGTAGTAGAAAACGAAGTGCATAGACAGGAAAACTGCGCAATTTTAGAATTTGGCTGATGATTGCGCAAATTGGTTGTTCGGAGCTCAATTTTTCGAAGCTTGCGCAAGACGGTACTCCTCTTATTACACCGTTTTACTTACCATTTTCAATTAAATTGCGCAGATAAAGCGTTGTGAAAAGCGTCTGAACCGGCTTTAAAATGCCCTATAAAATGTAGTAGAAAAAAGTGCATAGACTGGAAACTGCGTAATTTTAGAATTTGGCTGGATGATTGCGCAAATTGGTTGTTCGGAGCTCAATATTGCGAAGCTTGCGCAGACGTACTCCGTACACCGTTTTACTTATCATTTTCAATTAAATTGCGCAGATAAAGCCTTGTGAAAAGCGTCTGAACCGGCTTTAAATGCCCTATAAAATGTATAAGTTGAAAACGGAGTTCATAGACTGGAAAACTGCGCAATTTTAGAATTTGGTTGATGATTGCGCAAATTGGTTGTTCGGAGCTCAATTTGCGAAGCTTGCGCATTTCACGTTTTACTTATCATTTTCAATTAAATTGCGCAGATAAAGCTTCTGCACCGGCTATAAATGCCCAATAAAATGTTAAAAACTTATAAGTGTGTGAAAAGAATAAAATATTTATTTTTCTTTCTTTTGTTTTTTCAGAACCAAACAACGGTGAACCTCCGAAACTGAAGTGCAACCTTCGAAAGCACAAGCCGAACCGAAAACCCCGGACGCCTTTCACCACCCACAACTCCTTAGCCTAGAGAAAAAATTCCGAGAAAAATACCTCAGTATAGCGGAAAGGGCGGAATTTTCAAGTTCTCTCCACCCTCACCGAAACCCAGGTATTAATTTATTAAATAATTAAACATTTAAAGAAGTGTCAGTCCATTATTAAACCTTAACCTTTGAATCGGACCAATTAAGAATAGAATTATTAAAAATAGAGTTTTATTTATTAGTAGAGGCTATTGTGTGGTAAAAGGAGACAAAGAAAAATTAAGACCAAAGGTCAAGGAGCCCTTTTATAGGAACCCTTTATGGATACGAATATTAATCTTATTTATGTTTTTTATTAGTTGAACTCGTTATTTTTATTCCAATAATTTATTCGAAGACTTTAGATGAATCCTTGTCGTCCACAGCCGAGATGGATTGTTTATAGCTTCATGAAAGCCCTTTGCCTTAAAGCCTATCAATTGATAAGAAAAACACCTTCGATGCTTGATTTTGACCCTTTTTTGACCAGATAAGCCCTTTGAGGTGGTCTATTGGCCAAATGGATTCTTCATCAGCTTGATTTTGACCCTTTTTGCCAGATAAGCCCTTTGCGTTGGTCTTATTGGCCTAATAGATTCTTAATCAGCTTGATTTTGACCCTTTTTCGACCAGATAAGTCCTTTAAGGTGGTCTTATAGGCCAAATAGATTCTTCATCAGCTTGAATTTGACTTTTTTGACCAATAAGCCCTTTGCGGTGGTCTTATTGGCCAAATAGATTCTTAATCTGCTTGATTTTGACCCTTTTTTGACCAGATAAGCCCTTTGAGGTGGTCTTATTGGCCAAATAGATTCTTAATCTGCTTGATTTTGACTTTTTTGACCAGATAAGCCCTTTGCGGTGGTCTTATTGGCCAAATATTCTTAATCTGCTTGATTTTGACTCTTTTTTGACCAGATAAGCCCTTTGAGGTGGTCTTATTGGCCAAATAGATTCTTAATCTGCTTGATTTTGACCCTTTTTTGACCAGATAAGCCCTTTGCCATGGTCTTATTGGCCAAATAGATTCTCAATCAGCTTGATTTTGACTTTTTTTGACCAGATAAGCCCTTTGCGGTGGTCTTATTGGCCAAATAGATTCTTAATCTGCTTGATTTTGACCCTTTTTTGACCAGATAAGCCCTTTGCATGGTCTTATTGCCAAATAGATTCTCAATCAGCTTGATTTTGACTTTTTTTGACCAGATAAGCCCTTGCGGTGGTCTATTGGCCAAATAGATTCTTATCTGCTTGATTTTGACCCTTTTTGACCGATAAGCCCTTTGCCATGGTCTTATTGGCCAAATAGATTCTTAATCTGCTTGATTTTGACTCTTTTTGACCAGATAAGCCCTTTGAGGTGGTCTTATTGGCCAAATAGATTCTTAATCTGCTTGATTTTGACCCTTTTTTGACCAGATAAGCCCTTTGCCATGGTCTTATTGGCCAAATAGATTCTCAATCAGCTTGATTTTGACCCTTTCGACCAGATAAGTCTTTTAAGGTGGTCTTATTGGCCAAATAGATTCTTAATCAGCATAATTTTGACCAGATAAGCCCTTTGAGGTGGTCTTATTGGCCAAATAGACTCTTAATCAGCTTGATTTTGACCCTTTTTTTGACCATATAAGCCCTTTGAGGTGGTCTTTTGGCCAAATAGACTCTAATCACTTAATTTTGACCCTTTTTCGACCAGATAAGCCCTTTAAGGTGGCCTTATTGGCCAAATAGATTCTCAATCAGCTTGATTTTGACCCTTTTTGACCAGATAAGCCTTTAAGGTGGTCTTATTTTTTTTTTTTTTTTTTTTTTTTTTTTTTTTTTTTTTCCTCCTCCAAGTAAACCCTTGGAGAAGGGACTTATTTCTTTCAACCTGCTCCCAACATATTGATTACAGGTTTATATTATAATCTATTTACATTTACATTCTATGCTATAAAATTATATATTATTACTATATATACTGATTAAATATTTTGTTTTCTAATTTAAAGAAACTCAAAATTTACACATTTACACTTCTGAATTGACTCTTTCCTACTATACAATTTTCGCATTTACACTTACATATTTACACTTTAAATGAATTTACACATTTACACATTTATACTGAACTTTACACATTTACATTTTACAAATTTACAAAATACGCATTTACACATTTACACATTTACACATTTATACTGAACTTTACACACATTTACAAATTTACAAAATACACATTTACACATTTACTGAACTTTACACATTTACATTTTACAAATTTACAAAATACACATTTACACATTTATACTGACTTTACACATTTACATTTTACAATTTACAATTTTTTTTTTTTTTTTTTTTTTTTTTTTTTTTTTAATTATTAATTAAAGATATTTACACTTTACCCTTTGGATTCTAGTTTATTTAAATTTAACTTTCTCACGAACTTTACGAATTGATTTTTGTACTCGAGTCCTAGATCTTCTAAAGTCGGAGGCCACTTCCCACCGATTAGGACGATCTCTTTTATCATTGTTAGTCTTTCCGAGTTGTAGTAAGTGCAATTGAAGATGACGTGCTCCCATGTTTGCGCTTCCTTCAGTTCGCAATCGCAGTCTTCTTCCGAAATGATTCCAAATCTTTTTAGGTAGGCCTTATTAGTGCCGTGCCCACTAAGGACCTGCTCAAATTGCGATCCATATCGAATTTCGACGATAACCTTTTTTGTATTAGAGGAAAAATTTTTTAGTATGCGATCCGTTCGTAGTGTTCGTCCAATCTTTCTCCCATTTCTGGTTTAATTCAGTTTGTAAACGATTTTAAGATGAGATAGTGGGATTCGGTGTTCGCTAAATTCTAGAGACTCGCGGCTGCAGCATTTTTAGCCTCTTCATCTGCTAACTCATTTCCGTAATGGCCTGCGTGAGCCTTGATCCAGGAGAGTTGAACTCTTTTGTGTTTTTTTTGTAAATCGAACATTATTGTTCGAATAAGGTCGGCGTCGGTATTATGATTATTGTTCTTGATTAGGGCGACTGAGACGTTGCTGTCGGTCCTATTGTGGCTTTTTGTTAGGATAGCAGATAGAGCCGGTATGTTCCCACCATTCTAGAGCTTTCTTGATGGCTAAAAAGCTCTGCTTGGTTGTTTGAGCACCAAGGGGCCAATTTATATTTACCTATGTGGACAGGTCTGTGGTTATCGTCGTTGAGTGCCACAAATGAACATCCGACGTTATCGTTGATTTTACTTCCGTCAGTGAAGATATTGAATGGTGTAATTTCTTCGCACTTAATGTCGGGGGTGGATGAAGGATGAGCCCAGTGAGTAGGCGGTGTAGCTCTTTCAATGGGGTATCGAGGTTCCTGATCATTCCTTGATTTGCAGATCGAATAATATTCTTCTTTATTTTGAGGTAGAGTTCCACAGGTGGATAGCCGGATATGGCGCAGCATGCTTCGAAAGATATTGTGCGATATCCCCTGATGATCCTTAGGAGCATGTATCGTTGGGTTCTTCGCAGGAGTTTTGTATTTCTTCCATTTAGTGCATCCTTCCAGACAGGAATTGCGTAGGATAAGATTGGGAGGATGGCTCCTTTGTAGATGACTTCAAGAGCGTCACTCCCGAGACCCCAGTGAACTTTTGCAGATCTTGAGAGTATGTTGATAAGGCCGTTCGTTTTTTGGGTGATCGATTCAATATGTTTGTTCCAAGTGAATCTTTGTCGATCATCACTCCTAAGTACTTGAGTGTCTTTGTTTCGGTTAGTCTCTCTCCTCTCAAGAATATCTTTAGTTCCGTGTTTGATCTTCTTCGACGATTACTTGGATCATTTGGGACTTCTTTGGATTAAATTGTATCTTGTATCTATCTGACCAGGCTTCAACCGTGGCGAGGCATCTGTTGGCGGCAATTTGGAGACCGGTTTCCCTTTTGTCTTGGATTATTATCATGAGGTCATCTGCAAACGCGTATACCCAAACATTTTCTTCGAATTTCGTTCTTAAGATGGTGTCATAAAGAATGTTCCAGAAACCCGGGCACACGCAGAACCCTGAGGACATCCTTTTCGACCGTTCGCTCGTAGGTTGTCCCAGATCCTGTGCAGTAAGTCGCATGTCGTTCGTGGAAATAGTTTTTTGAAAGTTCTACCAGGTTTTTTTGGGCAATGATTATGTCGAAGTTGTTTGATTATGGCAGGCCACCAGGCAGCGTCGAAGGCTCCTTGGACGTCGAGTGAAATTAGAAGCGATCTTAATCCACTTTTGAGGCCATCTTCTTCCTAGATGGCCTGAAAACTGAGAAAAGGCCGCTTAGTTGGCCTTGAAACTGAGAAAATTCCTTCTAGTTGGCCTGTAAAAAATGCATGATCCGTTAATGTCGTTCTAGAAAAAGCCTCCTAGATGGAGAAAAGGCCTTTTAGTTGGCCTTGAAACTGAGAAAATTCCTTCTAGTTGGCCTAATGGAGAAAAGGCCTTTAGTTGGCCTTAAAACTGAGAAAAATCCTCCTAGATGGCCTGAAACTGAGAAAAGGCCGCTTAGTTGGCCTTGAAACTGAGAAAATTCTTCTAGTTGGCCTGAAAACTGAGAAAAGGCCGCTTAGTTGGCCTTGAAACTGAGAAAATCCCTAGTTGGCCTGAAACTGAGAAAAGCCTTAGTTGGCCTGAAACTGAGAAAACCTTCTAGTTGGCCTTAAAACTGAGAAAAATCTTCCTAAATGGCCTGGAAACTGAGAAAAGGCCGCTTAGTTGGCCTTGAAACTGAGAAAATTCCTTCTAGTTGGCCTGAAAAGTGAGAAAAACCTCCTAGATGGCCTTGAAACTGAGAAAAGGCCCTTAGTTTGCATTGAAACTGATAAAGGTCTTCTAGTTGGCCTTGAAACTGAGAAAAAAAATGGCCAGGAAACTGAGAAAATGCCGCTTAGTTGGCCTTGAAACTGAGAAAATTCCTTCTAGTTGGCCTGAAAACTGAGAAAAAGCCTCCTAAATGGAGAGAAGGCCGCTTAGTTGGCCTTAAAACTGAGAAAAATCCTCCTAGATGGCCTGGAAACTGAGAAAAGGCCGCTTAGTTGGCCTTGAAACTGAGAAAATTTCTTCTAGTTGGCCTGAAAACTGAGAAAAAGCCTCCTAAATGGAGAAAAGGCCTTCTAGTTGGCCTTAAAACTGAGAAAAATCTTCCTAAATGGCCTGGAAACTTAGAAAAGGCCGCTTAGTTGGCCTTGAAACTGAGAAAATTCCTTCTAGTTGGCCTGAAAAGTGAGAGAAAAAGCCTCTAGATGGCCTGGAAACTGAGAAAGGCCGCTTAGTTGGCCTTGAAACTGAGAAAATTCCTTCTAGTTGGCCTGAAAACTGAGAAAAAGCCTCCATGTTGGCCTTGAAACTGAGAAAAGACCTTCTAGATGGCCTTGAAACTGATAAAGGTCTTCTAGTTGGCCTTGAAACTGAGAAAAAGCCTCCTAGATGGAGAAAAGGCCTTCTAGTTGGCCTGAAACTGAAATAAGGCAACATTTCTAGGACTGTGGAGCTTAAAACGCAAACTATTTCAGCGACTTTGACGAGATGCAACCAAGCAACCAGCAGCATTGATGGACCATGGCATGTACTTACATCAGACCTGCTCAGGGTAGGAGTGAGGTCCGTCTACTGACTGGACTTAAGAAACTCCGTATGAACCTTCAAAGGTTGGGAGTGACTGAGGACAACACTTGCCGCTTCTGCTTGGAGGAGGAGGAGACATCAGTCTGCTACTGTGAAGGCCTTACACAGCTGAGGTTCATGAGCCTAGGGGAAGAGAAATCCTGCCCATTGAGCTATTCAGACCTCCGGAGGCTAGAGGTCCGCTCGCACAGAGGGCGTTCCCCGATAAAACGACGATTTACACTTTCTCGAAAATAAAAAACCATTTTACGGTCAACATAAAATAACAAAATTGAACGGGAACACCTGTGAGGTAATTTTATAAATCGTAAAAATATTAAGAACTTTTTTTTTCATCCCGCATTTTTTTACGATAGTTTTGGACCCGAAATCATGAAAAACTAATCCGAGTTCTTTTACTTTCATAAGTTTCTATTCCGATATTTTATTGGTCTTTTCCCTCAATACCTCTTTTTCCGTCAAGCGACTTATTGGATTTCCATTCCTTTGATTCGTACCTTTGGCATGGAAAGAATGAAAAACTTTAGTCAATTTTCCGTCATTTCAAAATTATTTAACACTTTCTACAACATCCATTATGTTTTCAAAGATGCTCCGGCATGCAAACCCGTCAAAAAGTACTCGGTGAAAATTTGGCCATTTTCCGAATTTACTCAAATCAAATTAGAGAAGATCTGTATAGTTTGAAGTCGATCGGTAAGCTGGGTGCTGAGATCCAGAAACGCAAATCGTGACGTCCAGTAAACATGGTAGCGTTCGTACTTTGTGAGCTGTCGCGTCGGGGCGCTCCTGGCTCTACCGTCGGCTTTTTAGTTGCCTTCTATACCCATCCATTTGAAGATGAATTCTATTCATGGAAAAATGTTTGAATGAAAATGAGTAGTGAAGTGCCACTTGGAATAAGGAATAGGGGACATCTGGAAGTTTGGGATAGTTGAAAACCGGAAGGTATGTTAGGATTCTAAGCGGAAAGGAAGGCGAAGGACCTGACATCTTGGAAACTAGGGCAGAGGGTGGTCGTTTGGGAAGTCTGAAAGTAAATTAGGGTAGGAAATGGCAAAATATTAGTGTACAAAATGAACTCATCCACCGGGTAAATTTGAATTTGTAGATTTTAGCCAAGTTTGTACACCAGTAGTTCATTTTTTCAAAATTTAAACATTTCAGGCGTTAAAGTCCATCAAAAGTTGACCTTTCCGTGTAAGAAGGTTATTGAAGTATAACCATTAAGAAGGTTATTTTTAAAGGCTTGTAAATCGTAAACCGTTACAGATATTGAAAAAATGCACTAAAAAAATCTGTTGGAAATTTAATTCTCTTTAATTTTTATTCTATTCTTTTAACTTCCTTAAAGAAGTTATTGCGATACCCTCGACGTCGGGTTTTTGGGGAAGGGTCTTCCAGACCCCGGAGGGTAAAATCGAATATTGATCTTTACCGATCTCAACTTTGTCTGTGGTGCCGGCCGGCCGTCCGGCACTCCGTAGCATTTTTTTCCGGAACACTTTACGGCCACAGTTTTCATCCGATTTTCACCAAATTTTCACACAAATTTCTTTAGCCGGTGAAGAAGAATATGACGAGGGGATTTTTGAGTTTCGATAAAATGGCGGAGATATGTCAGTTTGAAATTTTAAAAATTCGCTGCGGCCGAACCGTTGATCCGATTTTCACCAAATTTTCACCAATTTCTCCTTATTTTTTAAGAATTTTGGTGTAAAAAAATTGCGACTTTTTAATCATTAATTTTTTTTAGTAGGGAGAAATTTCGTACTTCTACCCTTTACGAGAGGCACATCCCTAGGCCAAAGAGCCCATTATTTCTACCTTGAGACTTAAAAAATTTTTCGAAAAAAAAGGAAAACCCGGAAAATTTTTCGAAAAAAAAAAAAAGGAAAACCCGGAAAATTTTTCGAAAAAAAAGGAAAACCCGGAAAATTTTTCGAAAAAAAAAAAAAGGAAAACCCGGAAAATTTTTATACTTTCCCTCCCTACTACATCCCCTTCCTTTACACTTCCTACTCCTTATACTTCCCACTCCGTTATACTTTCCCTCCGTTATACTTCCCTCCGTTATACTTCCCCCCCGTTATACTTCCCTACTCCGTTATACTCCCTCCGTTATACTTCCCCTCCCATATACTTCGTTACTCCCCCCGTTATACTTCCTACTCCGTTATACTTCCCCTCCATATACTTCCCACTACGTTTTAGTCCCCTCCGTTATACTTCCCCCTCCTTTATAGATACTTCTCTTTAAGGAAGTTTTCGTTGGAAGCTCTTCAAACCAGTACTTTTTCTCTAGGACGCACTGTTTTCAAGATAAATTTATTTAAAAAAAATTATTTTCCGAAAATGGTGCATCCTAGAAAAAATAATTAAGTACAAATTTATGAGAATTAAATTTCCTACAATTTTTATTTATTAGGTGTACAAAATGAAACTCAGCCACAGGGTAAATTTGAATTTTTTAGATTTTAGCCGAGTTTTATTTTGTACACCTAATACCTTTAAAAATGACGAAAATCTGGTGGAAAGTTGGTTTCTTCGAAGAAACTTAAAAATCTAGTAAAAAAGGTTCCTCTTGGCCTTAAGATCAAAAAGTTCTAGTTTGAAGAGCTTCAACGAAAACTTCCTTAAAGAGAAGGGACAATATGGGAGGGGGAAGTATTAAGGAGGGAGAAGTATAAAAGAGGGGAAGTATAAGTATTTTGAGTTTAGAACAATTTTCCTTCAGTTTGAAAAATTTTCCTTTATTTTTGAAAAAAATTTCATTTTTTTTTCGAAAAAAAATTCCTCAGTGATTTTTTCAATTTTTTCCCCAAAAAATCACAGTTTTTTCCCTCAAAAATTTTTGTAAGTGTCAAGGTAGAAATAATGGACCTTTTGCCAAAGAGATGTCCATCTCGCAAGAGGTGAAAGTATCAAATTTCACCCTACTAAAAAAAATCTTTTTTTTTTACACCAAAAATTTGGAAAATATGTACCTAAGGAGTATTGATGAAAATTTGGTGAAAATCGTAAAACTTTGAGGAAAACCGGTTGAAAATTGGGCCGTAAAGTGTTCGGAATAATTCTACGGCCGGCCGGAACCACAGACAAAGTTGAGATTGGTTAAAGATCTCGAATTGACCCTATATAAGGGTCTAAAAGACCCTTTTCCAAAAACCCACGTGGAGGGTAAAACAATAACTTCTTTAAGGAAGTTAATGAGTTAAAATTTTGGTTTCATGCTGCCAAAAAACCGAAATATTGCCCAAAAATAGGGTGAAAAAAGACGTTTTCTTGGCAAGCAAGGACCACTGACCCACGAAATATATTTTATTTGATAGTAGGACATTTTTAAACGTTTACGCGTTATTATTAAAGATGAGAAGGAAGTAAAAGTTGTGTTTTAGGTGGAGAATATGTTCGGGACGTGGAGATGATAACAAGAAGAGTTTCTTAAGCCCCAGCGAGCAATATATTAATAAGTCCGAAAGGGAAGTTCCTCCAATTTTCTTGTAGGGGCCCGACGATTTAGGTCGCACGCAATCCGAAACTCGACTTTTTCCAAACTTCACCTCAATTGAAATCCAGAAAAAAATTTACTTTTATGCCCAGACTAATGAATTTTTCATTTATAAAAGTCCTTTTTTTTTAGATTTTTTTTAAGGTACAAAAAAATAATGCATACGTTTAAAAACTTTTCCTCTATACTGGCAAACCTTGTATAACCTTTTCATCTTCTCTCTTTCTTTTTTCCCCTACTCCATAATATATTTTCCAGTTCGGTAAATTGCCCCTAAAATGTTAAAGGGCCCCTGTTATCACAAAGCCAAAGATCTTACCTTAGAAATAGCCTTTGACCGAGGTCCTTTTTTTATTTTAATAATTTATATTTTCCACCAGGAAAAAAAAGGTCATAAAAAATCAATTTAAAAAATAAAATATAACAATAATTTTTAAAAAAAAAATGTGGGGGGCATTTTTTGTGAATAACTCATTTATTTACAAATATTAAATTTATATTATCAATATTTTATTTTTTTAAATAAATTAGGCAGCACACTTTTTACCCTCTTTAGGTGGATTTTTCTAACAAACTTCCTTAAAACTAAACCAGTTTTTTTTTTAAAAAAAGGACAAAAGTTATCAATGTTTATTTCCACTTTTTTCTAACTATTACATCATTTTATCTCCTCTCCCCCGACAAACTTTTAAACGAGTTTATTAAATAGACTCTGAGAAACGGACGAAGTTGTCTCCCCCGTTAAATTACGAGATAACGGCCTTTTTGTAACCCAGTTAATTATTTTAACAATTTTTATTTCTCAATCATTTTTACTTATAAATTAAGTTATTGAAACTTAAAAAAAAAAAAGTTTTTCGCCAAAAATAGCCAAGCCTTCAAAGAAGTATTAGGTGTACAAAATGAAACTCAGCCACAGGGTTTTGAATTTTGTAGATTTTAGCCGAGTTTCATTTTGTACACCTAGTAGTTCATTTTTTCAAAATTTTGAACATTTTAGGCGTTAAAGTCCATCAAAAGTTGACCTTCTCCGTGTAAGAAGGTTATTGAAGTATAACCATTAAGAAGGTTAATTTTTAAAGGCTTGTAAATCGTAAACCGTTACAGATATTGAAAAAATGCACTAAATAAAATCTGTTGGAAATTTAATTCTCTTTAATTTTTATTCTATTCATTTTTTCTCTAGGACGCACTGTTTTCAAGATAAATTTATTTAAAAAAAATTATTTTCCGAAAATGATGCATCCTAGAAAAAAATAATTTAGTACTTTATAGAGAATTAAATTTCCTACAATTTTTATTTATTAGGTGTACAAAATGAAACTCAGCCACAGTTTAAATTTGAATTTTGTAGATTTTAGCCGAGTTTCATTTTGTACACCTAATATTTAAAAATGAGTAAAACGGATGTGGCGAAAAAGTCCCAAAATCCTGAAGGAACAGAATTTATTGTCCAAAAAAACACGGAAATTTCAATAAAAGAAGTGATTCTTGTTCAAATATATATTTAGATTATTCATTTAAAAAAAGTACAATTTAAAATTTATTTACAAAATAAGTTGGTTTGACTATTTTATTCTTTTTCGCCCAGTTACTAGTTTAAAGCAGCCTTATTTTCCGAAGTTTTGTTTGATTAAATTGTCGTTTCTTTTGGGAATAATTTGGTGAATATCCGACTCGGAGTCGGATTCGTCGTCGGTGTCGACATCGCCCAACTCGTGCTCCATCCCATATTCGTGGCCGATTTTCTGGTTCAATTGTTTATCGGTGATCCCTTTCGCTTCTTCGATTGCTTGACTCTTCAGGCCGGCGATCTCAGGACGAGATTGATCTGTGCTCAGTTTGAGGTACAAAATGATTGAATTTTGATAGTTGATGCCCTCTCTGAGCTTTCTTGTATGGGACATCAAACTCCTCGGAAGAGTCGAAATTCTATTCATAGCTAAACACCAATGAAAATTCATAAAAATGAGGCGTTTCTGATTCTACAGTAAAATTAAACGTTAATACCTGAATGTAGGCGCTTGAGGTTTCTTCACAGACGCAGAAAAGTCTGGAAAGTGACTTGTTGATACGCAAGTATTTATTCAAAACAATGGATCAAAGGCAAAAAAAAAGCTATTTTTCTTCCATTTTAACATTTACCTTGAAATAACAACCTTGTTGATAACAGCACTTCCTATGATAACTGGCGATACCTACGTATATTTTTAAAATATATGTTTTTTGCGAATTTTCTTTAATGTTATTATTGTACTAGGACTTAGCAATATCAGAGGACGTTCTCAAATTTATATAGAAATTTTTAAAAAATGCGTGTTTTGGGGGATTTTTAAAATTTGACTTAAGAATCGGCGTCTAAGAATTCAGTAAGTACCAATTTTCGCTCAGACTGCTTTCCCTGATTTTTTTTTCTTTTTTTTTTCGAATTTCAGCAATTTTTAAAACACCCTTTTTTTTCATCGACTTTTTTCAGCGCATTGCTGCTCGGAAACGGCCGATCCTGCAATGAAGTTGATTTCGTCTAATTTGTAGGAAATTTTATCACCTTTTACTTTTATATATACATTTTTTAGCTGCGACGTAACGTTTGAAGATACAAACGAAAAACCCCGGAAACTCCATCGCCCCAAGGTCAAATATTTTCGTTTTTTTTTTTTGCAGTTTTTCGCGACGTGTAGCTCAAGCGCCGTTGGTCGTACAAAAAATTTATTAAAACAAATTTATATGAAATTTAGTTAGCTATCTTTTTTAACTTATATATTTTTTGGCTATGTTGTACCGTTTTGGAGATACAAGCGAAATAAAGGACTACTTCTCTGCCTGGAAGTCGAAGTTGATGCCTCAACATGATTACGACGGAAATTCGTTAAAAAGTGTTTTAAAACCCCTTTAAATCGGGTAAACCCCCCCCCCCCTGGCCTCAACATCAAAACGAGTTAAAATACGTGGATTGAAATTACTTCTCATTAATTTTTGAAAAAGACCTTTAACAATTTTGATCTCCCGGAAAAACCGGTGTGAGGTATAGAATTAAGAAATATGTAAATAACAAAAACCAGCGGGTACTTTGCTTGATTAAATTCCCTGAACAGAATATTTTAATAACGTTTACATTCGTATAACATTTACATTTAAATAGTCGAAAAAGGGGGCTAATTCAACGGATGTTACATTACAAATTCACTTTAATATGCAAGAGTAAAATTCACTTTAATGAGATTTCAAAAAAAAAATTTCTTCGGCAATAAGGAGATTAAAGTTTATTTAAAACTTTTATTATTCTCACTAATCAGCTGACATGAAGTTACTTTTAGCGGCTCAAAGGATCAAGAGGATTTTAATTGTAATCTACTTTATTTACAAATAGAACAAATAAATCTTCGTTGAGCTAAATCGGTGTGAAGCTCAGAGTCATCTTAGCGTCAAATTATATTGTTTTAACATGGAAATCGATTTGAATATGTTTGCTATTTATTGAATCAAAATTGAGAATAATTAAATTCATTTTTGGGGGCAAGTTAGGAAAAAAGAAGGGTCTGCTTCGTCTCACCCTTCTCAAATGGCAAAACTGTCAAGGAAGGAAGAAGGGAAAAGAAGAAAATGGGAAGGGTCTTCATAAAGTACTACTTTTCTAGTACTTCATTTACTTAAAATTTTGTTCTAATAAATACATATAGTCAAAATTCTCATGATTTCCGTACAGAAAGGGTCAGGTAAAATAGAAGAGGGTATGAAAAAATAAGAAAATAGTCCACCTGATGATGCATATTACGCCGAAACCGGTCGTAGAATTCCCTTTTTTTTATCTCTCTCCCTCTTTTGTGTAGCAATTATTCTATTCAAACTGAAAATATCTCTTCATAATAATATTAGGTGTGCAAAATGAAACTCGGCTAAAATCTACAAAATTCAAATTTACCCTGTGGCTGAGTTTCATTTTGTACACCTAATAAATAAAAATTGTAGGAAATTTAATTCTCTATAAATTTGTACTTAATTATTTTTTTCTAGGATGCACCATTTCGGAAAATAATTTTTTTAAAATTTTATCTAGAAAACAGTGCGTCCTAGAGAAAAATGAAAGAATAAAATTAAAGAGAATGGAATTTCCAACTGATTTTATTTGAGGCATTTTTTAAATATCTGTACGGTTTACGATTTACAAGCCTTTAAAAATCAACCTTCTTAATGGTTATACTTCAATAACCTTCTTACACGGAGAAGGTCAACTTTTGATGGACTTAACGCCTAAATGTTTAAAATTTTGAAAAAATGAACTACAGGTGTACAAAATGAAACTCGGCTAAAATCTACAAAATCTTTACCCTGTGGCTGAGTTCATTTTGCACACCTAATAAAGTCTTATTTCGCGTTGGTGACGTTTTTATTAATTTTTAAGTTGACCTTCAAATAGTAAACTAGTTTTATGGAAAGTTGAGGATAGTTAATGTTTAATAAAATAGGTGAACTAGATAATTAGGTGATAAATAAACGTGAGTGGTTATTTGAAGATTTGAAATGTTGATTTGGTATTGCGTGAAAGTTGGACACCTTGAATATTGCCGGGATCCGTAATTAGTTTGCTATTCGAATAGCGAATTGAAACTAGACGAAGTTTATAATCATTTGTGATATATTTCAAGTAGATTTCCGTGAGTAAACATTTATGTTGACGGTTTGTAATGTCAAAAACACGTATTTTAGTTTATTAGCCATTTAGAGCGGGGGCGACAAGTTGGCGGAGAACGAAATGAGTTAGGGAATCCGCGGCGGTTGAAACCGAGTCGGGGAAATTATGCAAACGAGACGTCATTATCTCAAACCCCGAAGGCTTCAATTTACATTTCCTTGTCCGCTTCTCAAGACAATCTTGGGCCTTCCTCCCCCCGCGGGTAGGATAAGGAGATAACAAGAAATCTAATATATATTACATACATTCCCTATTATACATCAAAATGTGTCTCAGATGTGTAAAAGGCGGCATTATTTCAAGAGAAACGTGATCATTTTCTACCTCCCTTCACCATGAAAAATTAATTCTCTCACAATATCCTACAGTTTTACTTGAAAAAGAAGCGTTGGAAATTTTTCAAAAACATATATTTACGACTTTTTAGTGGTAAATATAAAATCAGGTGATTTTCGTGCTTTTTTTGCCCACAATTAAGATTTCAAGGACGAATGGTCCAATCTTCATAAATGACCTGATGAAAGCTCGTGAAGAGGCGCATAATATAACTAAAAGTGAGTATGAAAAACCATAGTTTTAATATTGAAGGAAATCGGGAGATTTTCGCTTTTTGCCAACAATATAAGATTCTCAAGGACGAATGATCCAATCTTCATAAATGACCTACTGATGGAAAGCTCGTGGAGATGCGATTAAAATATATCTATTAGGTGTACAAATGAAACTCAGCCACAGGGTAAATTTGAATTTGTGGATTTTAGCGAGTTTCATTTGTACACCTAGTAGTTTTCAAAATTTTGAACATTTTAGGCGTTAAAGTCCATCAAAAGTTGACCTTCTCCGTGTAAGAAGGTTATTGAAGTATAACCATTAAGAAGGTTAATTTTTAAAGGCTGTAAATCGTAAACCGTTACAGATATTGAAAAATGCACTAAATAAAATCAGTTGGAAATTCAATTCTCTTTTGTTTTTCTATTCATTTTTTTCTAGGACGCTGTTTCAAGATAAATTTATTTAAAAAAAATTATTTTCCGAAAATGGTGCATCCTAGTAAAACATAATATTAAGTGCAAATAGAGAATTAAATTTCCTACAATTTTCATTTATTAGGTGTACAAAATGAAACTCAGCCACAGGGTAAATTTGAATTTTGTAGATTTTAGCCGAGTTTCATTTTGTACACCTAATATATCGGGTCAAAAAGTGATCTCAAAAGACCCATTTAGCCAAAAAACGTCAAATTTTGACGGTTTCACTTTCCTAAAATTATTCATATCAGCCGCTAAAATATTGAAACTATGAATCTAATGATTGTCGAAATGATCCCTCGGAAGGCAAGTTATGACAAAACTTTTCGCTTTAAGATCCATTAAAATCGTCCGGAGACATTTGAAGTTCCCCCTTTTTTATAAAAATGCTAACGAGGGAAAAAAAATCGTTTAAGCTCGTTATGTGTTTACAAAAGAGTCGTAATTTTTGATAGGCTCCGACTAACGTGGAGGAAAAGAAAATTCCTTCTCTGAAAATCCTTAAATATTTAACAAAATTTTTATCCCTCTCTCATCAAGAGCTTTAAGTTTCTGTTTAATTTCCTTGGGATTTAATAATTTAACACAGTTAAAGGTCCACTTCAGCGTAAAAAAAATTTTTCCTCTCTTTTTTCTAAAAATGGAAAGGAAAATTCAAGAATAAATAATTCCCGTCGACTTCATTTTAATTACTTGGAGGATGAGCTTTTTATTAATTCCATAATTTCTTTTTTCGATTTTTCACTTTGGACAGTCTATATTCTTCAATTTGTTTAAAATTATTTAAAGTAATTATTAAGAAAATAACAGTATAAATGGGATAGCTAATCCCTAGATTAGTGTAGCGTGGGATTGTTAGTGGATGGGACGAACTATAAATTTAACGGATAGAATTGTTATCCGACAATTGAGAGAGCGGCC
>JACGAQ010004138.1:0-18885 GCA_014119065.1 Orius insidiosus | reverse complement strand
AGTAGTTTTCTATTTTTTTGATCCTATCTTTTTTCCCTTTTGGTGGATACTCGCGATGGCGTCAGGCTGTTGCGGAACGAAGAAGCAGAAGTTGAACAACAACTCGAGCTGCAATGTCCCCTGTACGAATTCGAACACGAACACGAACACGCATGTTCGTCGACGAACGTCATACCGACGAACGGCGTAAGCAATGGAATGGTCGCACATCCTACCATGTGCTTTTACTGCTTCGACGTTCTCTATTCCCACCTTCACAGCCTCGAACCACCCAAATCCCCTGATTTCTCCGACGACCCCTAGTAAGTTTTATTTAAAAAATTAATATCATCTATTGATTTTCTGAAGAAAACTTATCGAGGATGGTTTTATAATCTGATAACAAAAATTATTGATTGACAGCTTGATAAATGATTATTGATTGCTATTTATTCTTCTGGTTCTATTTTGGATCACTAGTTCCCTGAGAAAATTAGTTACGTTTTGTCAAAACATGAATAGTTTTAAGAGGGGCGTATATCCCTATTTACAATAAATTCATTCTTTTAACATAATTTTTATTTTGGGTAAGTTTTATTTTCCTTTGTCCACAGGGTCCGGGGTTCGATCCCCAGGTTGTGTAGAGTTTTTTTTTGTTTTTTTAAGTAAAATTCGGAATACAATTTTCTTCTACATTTTCTGTGATCTGTTGGTTCTTTAGAGCTGGCCTGAGAAGCAGTGTTGGGCGTAATCGTAATCGCAAGATTACGATTACGCAAGTTTCTAATAACGATTACGATTACGATTTTATACTATTTATTTAATTAATTATAATTATACATAATTGGGATTACGACCGTAATCGCAGAAAAAAATACGATTATGATGGTAATCGCAGAAAAAAATACAATTACGATTGTAATCGCAGAGAAAAAATACGATTACGATTTTAATTGCAGGAAAAAATACGATTATAATGGTAATCGCAGAAAAAATACAATTACGTAATCGCAAAAAAATACGATACGATTGTATCGAAAAAAATGCGATTAAATCGTAATCGCAGAAAAAAATACGAACAATTGTAATCGGAATCAAGAAAATTGTGATTAAATCATAATCGTAATTGCGATTACGATTACGCCCAACACTGCTGAGAAGTGCTTCCCCACTACGCCTGTTCCAGACCCCCATTGTGACAGCTGTTTTTCTTTAAAAAAATTTATGGCAGGCAGATGTTCCCCACATACAGAGTTCTATCCAGATTATATTTAAACATAACATTTCAGAGGTTCGGGAATCACATTTTCAATAACCCTACTGAAATCGTTGAAGCAGGCCCTGTCGCCTCAGAAAAAGAGAGAAAATTTATAAAATGATCTCTTAGCTATTTGTTTCTTTTTAGTCCGCTCTTTGTGACTTGGGAGATGGACGAGATAGAAGACTACGTGCTGCATCGGAACTTTCAATGCTATTAACCTCCATAGCGGAATCCGCGAATATGCAGTCACTAGGTATCAAAAAGCTATTTTTTGTTATAAAATTTTTTTCCTAGTGCAATCAAAGATTCACGGTTCAGTCCGATCTCAGATGAGCTGACTAAGCTTCATGTTTCTGTGTCGATTCTGCGACATTTTGAAGATGGAACTGACTATACAGACTGGGGAAGTTGGCGTCCATGGAATACGAATCGAGTTCCACAACGAAAAGGGAATAAAAGGACGGCTACTTACCTCCCGGAGGTCGCCACACAACAAGGTTTGTGGCCAAAAAAAGGGATTTTTATATTTTTTAAATTTCCAGGCTGGGACCAACTCCAGACAATCGACTCTCTCCTACGTAAAGGCGGTTTTAAAGGTGTCGTCACTCCGGACATCCGCCGCGGCATCAAACTTACTCGCTATCAATCGGAAAAAGTCTCGGTCGGATACCAGGAATACCTCAGGTCCTGGCGCTCAGGTAGAGGTGCTAGCGTGGGCAGGGGGGCTTAGCCCCCCATCTTTACGCTCGCCTTCACACTACACCTCCTCAATACCAACGAAGGCAATGACTCGCCATTATGGCTACTTGCTTTTACTCCTATTTCATTTTACCTATTTTTCTTATTAATTTCTTCACACTCTTAAGTACCCTTTAAAAAAAACAATAGAAGAGTATCGCTCAAGTAGCCTTTAAATAAAAAATTTAAAAAAAAATTAAAAATCCTTGAAAAATAAAAAAAAAACGCTAGTACTTAAGGCTCCTTAAATTTTTAATAAAAAAAAACTAAAAGATTATCCTAATCACAATTCCTTTAATGATTTAATTGTCTTAAAAATTAAAATCCCATTTTTTTAAATTATGGCCAATAGTTTTTTTTGGATAATCTTAATTGAAAAAAAATTGGTTAAAAGTTAAAAAAAATTTAAAAATCCCCTTAAAAAACAAAAAAAAAGCAATGATAATAATATTTTGAAAAATTGACTAAATTCATGAATTGAATTCTTTGAAAAGAACAAAGTAGTTGAAAAATTTGTTAAAATCTACTACCTCTGTTATAAGGTGTGCTCAAAATTTATTGTAGAATTTTAGACGGCGCAAAAAAAAAAAAAATACTAGACTTTGTCTATTATGAACACTACCTAAATAGGTTGCTCTCAACTGACAATTAGGATAAAAAGCATTTTTGTGATAATCCTTTGTCTTAACATCATTATGTGTTCAATATTTAAAAAAAAACCATACAAAAGAAAAAAAATCACAGAGATCTCATAAGAGGGTTAATTTTGTTTTTTGTTTTAGTCAAGAAGAGATTGAGAAAAAGAAAGCATGTGGAAGGAACATGAATTTTTTTGTCAGAATCTGTTCTTTCATAATCCTCTTGAAAATTCCTTTTTTTTATAATGTCCTGCCATCGTTTTGCGTATTGTGATACATGCCACCAAGGAGCGTATCAAGAAATAACTTGAAAAATAATAATACTAACAAAAAAAAGTTTGATTTTTATAGGTGTTTCACTGTTTATTATATTTTATGAATAAATATAGAATTTCAAATCACGTATAGGATTTATATGTTTTATTTAGAATTTTGGTGGCTAAGGATATTCGGCTAAGATAAACTGTTTTTTATTAATTTTTATTAGTATTAAGTTAATTATTAAGGAAGTTTTATTTACCAAATCAAATACGAATAATAGAATCTGGAAATCATACATTCAAACCTCCCAGTTTTGAACGTGAATATTTTGTGGTCTGTGATAACAATCAAACATAAACTCAAGTTTATGATGTGATAAAACTAAATTTTAAAAAGAAAACTCAAATAAAGGCCACAAATAATTTTAAAATATTTTTTAGATTTGCCTTTAAACCAAAAAAAATATAGTTTGCTCTAAATATAGAAATTGAGACAATTTATTCCGATTTTAAATATATAAAAATTAGTTTTTATATCTAGTGTGTATAGTGCGCATTTTAATTGTAAATATATTATATACTGTGTATATAAAAATGGGGTGAATGGGCAATTCCATCCAAAGAAATCCTGTTTATTTTTAAACAGGAAGCCTGTCGTTCATGTTAGATTCACTGCCAAATGTCGTAATTATGAGAAAATAGTTGTAAAAGTCTTGAATATGAATCAGAAAATAAAAAGTGTAATTTCTGTTTGCTTGATGCTTTACTTATAATATAAATAATAAAATGGATTTTCTCGTTATTGTAATATTTACAAGTAAAAAAGAAAAATTTGTTTTATTTATTACCATTCTATTAGGTGTACAAAATGAAACTCGGCTAAAATCTACAAAATTCAAATTTACCTGTGGCTGAGTTTCATTTTGTACACCTAAAAATAAAAATTGTAGGAAATTTAATTCTCTATAAATTTGTACTTAATTATTTTTTTCTAGGATGCACCATTTTCGGAAAATAATTTTTTTAAAAATAAATTTATCTTGAAAACAGTGCGTCCTAGAGAAAAAATGAATAGAATAAAAATTAAAGAGAATTAAATTTCCAACAGATTTTATTTAGTGCATTTTTTCAATATCTGTAACGGTTTACGATTTACAAGCCTTTAAAAATTAACCTTCTTAATGGTTATACTTCAATAACCTTCTTACACGGAGAAGGTCAACTTTTGATGGACTTTAACGCCTAAAATGTTTAAAATTTTGAAAAAATGAACTACTAGGTGTAAATGAAACTCGGCTAAAATCTACAAAATTCAAATTTACCCTGTGGCTGAGTTTCATTTTGTACACCTAATATTTAATATTATTTTATAAAAACAACAGGTGAAAAAATTTCATAACATATCAAAATTTAAGAAACAAAAAACACTTTCATTATGTCTCACACAGGACAGACTAACTTGGCTCATGTCATCAGAGTGACAGATACCGTAACTACATTATTCCTAATCTATGATTACATTAAAACATTGTTTAGCTTGAAAAAATGTGCCCGGATGTATGGCGTGCGAGAATCTGGGAGTTTGACCATCGTTTACCCGAAGCTGTTCGTCCCGTACATTACGACCTACATCTCGATCCAAGAATGGAACTCGCATATTTCAACGGTAAAGTAACCATCGAGTAAGTTCATAGTAAAAAAGAATTTTAAATAATAAAGAAATGCAGTATCGACGTTTTTGAGAATAGAAATTATATTTTTCTACACATGAAAGACTTGAACATGTTGAGTAGCCAGTTGTTTACCGCAAACGGCGTTTCTATACCGATCCTGGATGCTTTTCCATACAAAAAGAATGAATATTGGGTTATTTTAACGGAAGAAACTCTACCGCCTGGCGCTTATATTTTAAGATTTGATTTCAATGGTGATCTTTCCTCTTCGGTTGTTGGTCTTTTTCAGCAGCGGATAAAGAGTACACTTCAGCCTAAGAATGATGATACTGAATCGTAAGAACTTATAATCAAATAATTCATCTTTAAGACTTATTGTTCTTTCGCATATGGAGCCGCATTATGCCAGAAGGGTTTTTCCATGTTTTGATGAGCCTGCTTTCAAGGCTACTTTTTCAATTCGACTTGTCAAACCAGATGGATTCACTGCATTATCGAATATGCCTCAAATGGTTTGTGGATCAAATTCTTTTTCTACAAACGTTGCTTGTTTGCAGTGTGAAGTAGAAAACTGCCCTCGATCTGGAAATAGTACAGTGACATTTGAAAAAACTCCTCCAATGTCAACGTATTTACTGGCGTTTATAATACGGACTTTGAGCCTACTCATACCATGATTTCATGCGGTGGGATCCCAATTCGGGTGTTCGCGCGTAATGGAAACCACCCGGATGTTCAAAACGCACATAAGCTTGCTCTAGACGTCATCGACTGGATGGAAAACTATTTTAAAATAAGCTTCCCTCTCCCTAAACTTGGTATCAAAATAATGAATTTTGCTATAAAAATAATTTAGACATATTGGCTGTTCCGGATTTCGCAAGTGGAGCTATGGAAAACTGGGGTATGATTATAATGAGAAATGAAAATGAGCAGAGATGCTGAGACAATCGATTGGGAAACGATTAATTACACGTTGGGTCATGAAATAGCGAATCAATGGTTTGGAAACTTAGGTTGGTATGTGATATACAGGAGGTTATAATATGTCCCTGTTTATAGCAACCATTGTTTGGTGGGATGATATTTGGCTTAAAGAAAGCATGGCGATGTTTCTGTCTAATTTAATGCTTGATGATATCTTCCCCGAAATGCAAGGAGTGAGGGAAAAAAAAGAGGACATTATCACTGAATTTTTATCAGATTCCAAATTTTGTAGAAGCTCACCTTCATCATGGTTTGATCAACGACGCTACACTTTGCACTCAACAAATTCTTCAGCAAGTTGTTTGGCCCTGCGACATTGCTAACGTTTTTGATGGACTCACTTATACAAAAGTAAAGAACTAAATTCGCCAAATCACTGATGATTTGTTTCCAGGGAGCGGCCATTTAAGAATGTTTGAAAGCACAAATCCAGACAAGTTTCGGAAAGGTGTTCAAAATTTTATAGATAGGTTCAAATACGCGAATGGTACCAGTCAAGACCTTTGGCGGATCATCGACGAAGCGGTCCAAGCAGAAGACTGGGTACATGCGTTCAACACATGGGTCGGACAACCAGGATATCCTCTGATTCTAGCTGCCCGTGGCACATGCACACTTGCAGTTCAACAAATAAGATGCCTCAACGACATCGCCCTTCGTTTTGACACACAAGATTCTCCATATCAGTACCAAAAAAAAGTATTTTGTTCTCAATTAATTTTATTGTAGATTTCGCTGGGATGTCCCGATTCAGTATGTGACTTCTTTAAATCCATGTGAGCCTGAATTACTGTGGTTAACAAGCGATGAAAAAGAAGGTGGGATATTTTAAGACTTGATATTTAAAAAAAAGTTTAGCCAGAGCGGATCTTCCAAGTGGCGTTTGTTGGTTTAAAATGAACATCCGCCAGCACGGTTTTTACAGAGTGACCTACCATCAACAAGAGTGGATGAATTTAAGGGAAGTTCTCCTGAATACGCCCGAAGTTTTGACTCCTGAGGACCGTGCTAACTTGATCGATGACTCATTTTTCCTTTCACACGCCGGTTTCGTCTGCTACGGTATCCCATTGCAGTTAATCACATACTTCAGATACGGAAAAGAAGACCACTGGCTCCCATGGGCTGTTCTTTCCAAGCACATAACCACCATTACGAATTCTCTCAGCGCTGATGAAAAAGATGTAGAAATATTTCAGGTACAATCCGACTTAGTCTCTAAAATTTTTTTATCTTCTGCTTTAGGAATATGTGCGAAGTATTGTAGAAAGACAAATGACTGACGAACTTTGGTACATCGATCCGTCTGAGTCAATCAGAGATCGGTAAAAAATGAAATTTGCCACCATTTTTGGAATTCCAAAAAATAACCTCTAATTTCTAACCTCTTCATTCTGTTCTATGTTCGGCCCTTCTTAAAATGTTCAACAATCATTTCTTTTATTTTTTATAGAAAATATAAATTGACATTACTTGAAATTGGATGCAAACTTAAAATACCGAGAATAATGGAAGAACTGTGTAGCCAGTTTCAATCATGGGCTTATGATCCAGAAAATAAACAAAACTCGGATATTAGAAGAGTTTTAATCAAATATGGTAGGGTTTTTTTATATTTTATTTTAAAAACTTTAGCCCCTCAGGTTTGGATAGTAGGGAGTCTTGGTACTTAGTCTTCGATTTATTTCTCAACGAAAGGGACACTTTGGACAAAAGTTTGTATCTCGAGTCACTATCGAACATCAAAGATCCAGAACTTTGTCGGAAGTTAATTATTTTTAAAAATAAATTTTCATCCTATCTAATTTCTTGTTTAGACTCCTCGAGTATATGCTAACAGATAATAAACCGGATGATCAAGAATTATACTTGTACTGTTCACTATGTCGACAAATCCTATTGGAAACAAAGAAGTTTGGGAGTTCCTCAAGTAAGAAAGGTTTTTTAAAGAAAAATTATACTTATCTTTCAGAGAGCACTGGGAAGATATTTTGGATAAATATTATTTAAGTGAAACAACGTTGGGACTTGTCTTACCTTATATTGCTCAACTATTTTTACTGAAGAAGACTACGAAGATGTACAGACAACTTTTTTATTAGGTGTACAAAATGAAACTCGGCTAAAATCTACAAAATTCAAATTTACCCTGTGGCTGTGTTTCATTTTGTACACCTAATAAATAAAACTTGTAGGAAATTTAATTCTCTATAAATTTGCACTTAATTATTTTTTTCTAGGATGCACCATTTTCGGAAAATAATTTTTTTTAAATAAATTTATCTTGAAAACAGTGCGTCCTAGAGAAAAAATGAATAGAATAAAAATTAAAGAGAATTAAATTTCCAACAGATTTTATTTAGTGCATTTTTTCAATATCTGTAACGGTTTACGATTTACAAGCCTTTAAAAATTAACCTTCTTAATGGTTATACTTCAATAACCTTCTTACACGGAGAAGGTCAACTTTTGATGGACTTTAACGCCTAAAATGTTCAAAATTTTGAAAAAATGAACTACTAGGTGTACAAAATCTCGGCTAAAATCTACAAAATTCAAATTTACCCTGTGGCTGAGTTTCATTACACCTAATATAACGTTTTTTTCTTCCATTTTTTTTTAGATGAAGTCATTCTTAAAAGGAAAACAGATTCCCAGTGCGGTTTGCGCTTTAGATATTATACAGCACAATATGAACTGGAATCGAAAATACCGCAAAATTTTGTTAGGCTGGCTTGATCTTTTGATTCAAGGGAAAGTCTGTTAAAATGTCCGAAATACACATTTTATTAAATTAAAAAATATTAATGATCTTTTGAATCCATGGTACAAAATGGCTGACGTCGACGCTGACTGAAGGCGTATCGCAAGAAAACCATCCAAAAGATATTATTCCGACAAGATAATATTTATAAGAATCTTTCCACATTATAGGTCCTCCGGAATCACCCTGAAATTTTCTTAAGATGTCCGTTCTATTTTTTAATTTTACCTTACACTGGCTGGTTCCTTTTTGATAGGTGCACATGTGATGTTCTCTTATTTGCACAGCGTGAGAATATTGGGAAAAAGTGTCATTGCAAAGATCTAAATCTACTCCTTGAAGGATCGTCTTCTTAAGAAACCTTGATCCTTTACCGTACGCCTTGACCATTCCCCAACCTTACGGAAGATTATTTTTATATTTTAAATAAACGTTACCCGTGTGGTACAATGATTTCCCAACAGCGTTGAAATTCTCAGCAGGTAAATAAACAGGAGATACGTTTTCAGAAAAATCGATTTCATTCATTACTAATATCGCTATGTCGTAGGAAAGAGGCCATTTATATTTTGGATGTGCGATGATAGTTTTAGGAGATTTGACATCGTTTATTCGAACTAAATAAAAATTGAATTTCGTATTTGATTAACTCGTTTACCTTCTCCGAGATCGCTGAATCCAAAAACGACTCCGAATTTGTGGACGGGGATCTTCCGAGCATGCATATGCACGCAATGTCCTGCGGTGATAACATGGCGTTTAGAAATTATCGCCCCGCCGCAAAACTGACGTATGTCAGGTTTACTCATCAATGCCACCATCATCGGCCATTCACCTTTTCCGCTGTATTCTCCTCCAAGTATTTTATCCTCCTTGTCGTATAGAGAGAGAAAAAACCAAAAAAATATAAAATGTGCAAGGCCAAAGATTTCAAAAGTAAAAAACGACAAAAAATAAACTTACCACAGTACAATTGACTTCACACTCTGAAAGGGCGGAATGGAAAATGAAATCGCTAATAATATACACTTCAAATCCATATTGTGAATTGAAAGTTTGATTTGATTTTTCCATGATTTATAAATGGAAATTATGAAACTGATTAATTCACAAAGCTCACTATTGCTCAACATTTTTCCCCCAAAAATTTATTCGCTTTTAAATGGAATAATTTTTAATTTATGTAAAATTTAGTGGGTCGTTGACAAAACTCGGGCCTAATTTTTTAACTTCCTTAAAGAAGTTATTGTGATACCCTCCACGTCGGGTAAAATCGAATATTGATCTTTACCGATCTCAACTTTGTCTGTGGCTCCGGCCGGCCGTAGCATTTTTTCCGGAACACTTTACGGCCACAGTTTTCATCCGATTTTCACCAAATTTTCACACAAATTTCTTTAGTCGGTGAAGAAGAATGTAACGAGGGCGATTTTTGAATTTCGAAAAAATGGCGGAGATATGACTGTTTGAAATTTTAAAAAATTCGCTGCGGCCGAACCGTTAATCCGATTTTCACCAAATTTTCACCAATTACTCCTTATATTTTTTAAGAATTTTTGGTGTAAAAAAATTGCCACTTTTAATTATTAATTTATTTTTAGTAGGGAGAAATTTCGTACTTCTACCGATTACGAGAGGCGCATCCCTAGGCCAACGAGCCCATTATTTCTACCTTGACACTTAAAAAATTTTTCAAAAAAAAAAAAAGGAAAACCCGGAAAATTTTTCGAAACAATTTTTTTACAAAAAAAAACTTCGAAATTTTTTCGAAAAAAAAACTTAAAAAATTTTTCGAAAAAAAAACGGAAAATTTTTCGAAAAAACAAACTTGGAAAATTCTCCTTTATACTTTCCCTCCCTTATACATCCCCTTCCGTTATACTTTCGTTCCCTTATATTTCCCCTCCGTTATACTTCACCCTCTGTTATACTACCCCTCACTTATACTTCCCCCTCCGTTATACTTCCCCTCCCATATACTTCCCACTCCGTTATACTTCTCCTCCCATATACTTCCCCCTACGTTTTACGTCCCCTCCGTTATACTTCCCCCTCCTATAAAGATACTTCTCTTTAAGGAAGTTTTCGTTGGAAGCTCTTCAAACCAGTACTTTTTTTTTCTTTCAGTAAATTTTATTATCGGTACAGTACGGACAGATCGCCATTTTTGCGAATTAAAAAAACCATGGAGGGTGTAATAATAACTTCTCTTAGAGGAAGTTAAAATTCTTAGATAAGAAGACCCCGTGAACTTTGGATAACATTTCTATTATGAAGATTTTATAGCTGCACTCAAACGTAATCATTTCTCCCAATAACCATGAGGATAATTTTATTATTTTCTACTTTTTTGCTTTATGTAACTGCTTTACCTGAAAGTGGTAAGAAAAAAAAATCATAAAATATTTAAATATTCAATTTTCAGAGCAAGAACAAGGATTGGAACAAGAACCAAGAGGAAATTAGGTTTGTGCATAACCCAAAATAACAAATTAAATTTTATTTTCCTATAGTAACCAAGGATGTAATCAGAAGCAGTTTTGAAAAAGGTTTTGCGAAAAATCAAAATCGGACATACCAAGAGCCCGAGTTTACAGCGACCATCAGAGTTATAGATGAAAAATTTCGATGAGTGAGGAAAAAACCCTTAAGAACAGAAATAAAAATTTCCATTTTTTTTAGTGTCGTTGTAGATTTTTATAATAAAACCGTTTTCTTCGGGAAAAAAGTCGATTTTGACTTCACCTCCAACGGTACCGACACGAATTTCGTTTTTGAAGCGATTGTAACTTCTCTCAGTCCTCAAGAAGAATTAAGTTTTGACGTAAAGGGTACAGCAAACGGAAAGACAGTCAACGAAAAAGGAATAATTACGTATGCATCAATTAAATCATTTTTTGTTTTCAATTTTGTACACCTAATAAATAAAAATTGTAGGAAATTTAATTCTCTATAAATTTGTACTTAATTATTTTTTTCTAGGATGCACCATTTTCGGAAAATAATTTTTTTTTAAATAAATTTATCTTGAAAACAGTGCGTCCTAGAGAAAAAATGAATAGAATACAAATTAAAGAGAATTAAATTTCCAACAGATTTTATTTAGTGCATTTTTTCAATATCTGTAACGGTTTACGATTTACAAGCCTTTAAAAATTAACCTTCTTAATGGTTATACTTCAATAACCTTCTTACACGGAGAAGGTCAACTTTTGTTGGACTTTAACTCCTAAAATGTTTAAAATTTTGAAAAAATGAACTACTAGGTGTACAAAATGAAACTCTGCTAAAATCTACAAAATTCAAATTTACCCTGTGGCTGAGTTTCATTTTGTACACCTAATATTTTAGATTTTACTGGGACAAAATAACGTTGAGAGTCAAAGCCGGTATCGACGAAGAAACTGACGGATATAAAGATATGGCTGTGGCGATCTCCGAATGCGTTAATCCGATCAAAAAAACTGAAGGACTATCTCAAGATATATCCGCACGAGTGGAAGATGCCATCTACGACAACCTTATGGAAAAATGGGAAGAAACATTCGAAATTGTAAAGGGGAAAGAAACTAAACACGGAAAAAGCTATAACATGTGCAGAAAAACTAAATAAAAATTTGTCATTTGTATTTAGTCAATATTTTATCTAAGAAATGGAAATAATTTTTTTTGTAAAGATGTTAAATAATAATACCTATCGTCAAATTTGGTCCATTTATTTATATGATCTTTGCCGGCCTTGTCCGAGGTGCCGGCTGTCCGTTGCATTTTTCCATTTCACCGCCGCAATTTTAATCTGATTTTAAACATCACTTCCTTTCGTAGTTATCTCTATGTCAACAGCAACCAAAAAAAATGGCGGAGATATGTCTGTCTAAAGTTCAGTTTATCCGCATCACGTCAAGGCTGCATTTTTTTTTTTTTTTTTTTAGACAAAACGCAAAACAAAATGCATAAAAACAAGGTCAAGGATAAATTATGTAAATAAAATATTCTCGTAATTTTACCACAGAATTTACGTTGAAATTGGTTAAATGGTTTAGGTTAGAAAATGTAAAAAGTAGCGAAAACACACTAAACTGCAGGTTAAAGAAGATTTGAATGGACCGCATTAAATCGTACATTTAAATTTTTTTTAAGCTGTTGCAAAATCCTAAGTATCGAATTTGATTAAGGTGACCCCATGAACTTGTGATAAAACCTCAAAACTAATTTTCGTTCAGTACGCAACGAACCAGCGGACAAAATGAATAAATTAACTCTCTTGTTACTTTTTTCATTTTTAATTTGTTCAATTGCAGGCCCACTTCCTGAAGATGGTGAGATTCCTACTTTTTTATGGATAAATCAGTAATTTTTTTCAGTAACAGAAAATGTTAACACAGAGAATAACAACGCCCCTACGCGAAAACCAAGTTAGCACAATTTAATAAAATACTAAATTATTAGCTGTATTTTAGGATATGAAAAAGTAAGGGATATGTTCTGTTCGGAAAAAGGAGTAAAAAGGAAGTTGAATGTAACTGATAAAAATCCAGTAAAATCTAACAAATCGGTGTTCATTAAACATGAAGGAATCGAGTAAGTCATTCATAAATTAAACAATAAACTAAAAATGTTATTTTTCAGTCTCATAATAGATATGAATGAAAAAGAAACTTATTATGGACATGATATTGATGTAGACTATAATAGCCACTGGACAAGCTATAATGAATTCATAGCTGATGTCGTTGTCGATTATTATGGTCGCAAGGAAGACTTTAGCGTTAATGTGTCTGGTCAAATCGATGGAAAACAAGTAAACGAAACTGGGAAATTGAAGTAAGTTATAAAGAAAATTTTTAAATTTAATTAATTCAAAATTGTAGATTCAAATGGGATAAATTGGAATGAAATTTATAGTTGATTGTCAAGACAGTATTTTTCTGATTCAAAATATGTCGATGGGTTTCCACTGTCTTAATCCAACAATGAAAGCTGAAGGATTGTCTATTGCTGACCAGTTTGAAAAGCCAATATTTTATGAGCCAGTTTTCGACAGAGTAATTGACTTTTGGAAAGCCGAATTTAAATTTGACCGAAACCCTATGTTGCATCTGATGGGCGATTTTAAAACTTGCGTTAAAAAATAGTTTAATCAACAATCAAAAATAACATTCATTAACTTAATTATTTTATAACATTTATCAATAAAAAGAAATGTAATTTAACTTATGATTATTGCAGTCAGAGTTTAAACTGTCAGTGGAATCCTCCATGGGTTAGTTACTCTCCTGACAGTTGCTACCCACTATAGCTTTTGAGAAAGTAAAAAAATTACATTGTTATTATTTTCTAGGAATAAAGTTGACCAGAATCGGATTTTTTGATCTTAAAATAACCTCCGGAGTGAGTATAACTTCATCAACTTTCGTCCCAGGTTCTAATCGACATTTTCTGACATAGTCGACAGGACAATTTTGAGCTCCATCATAGCAAACTTTTGTCCTAGAGAAAAGTTCAATTTTAATTTTGGTTAACACACTAATAAGGAAGATAAAGAATAAACATGAATTTTAGCTTAATCCCCAACAAAGAAGAATCATCATTTCATAGTCCTACTACGAAACTTGTCTTCTAATATTCCCGTTTATTGTTTCTGTCTTCCTCAGATATATTTTTAAATTAAAAAAATTACCAATGCAGTTTCTGGGCCTGCGCTGAAAGGGATGTAAGCGTAAGGATGCCTTTTTGCGATTTCTTCAGGCGAAAAACGTTCAGGGTCGAATTTTTCGGGGTCAGGGTATACATTTTTATTACGGTGTAACAAAAAAGGTAGTAGAATAACGTTGCATCCTTTAGGTATGACTGCATCTCCTAAGAAACAACAATAAACTCAAAATACGTAGAATTCGATGAAAACGTACCACAGACAGCATCTTCGACCAACTCCCTCGACATGTATGGGACACTCGGATATAACCTCAACGTTTCCTTTATCACTTTGGTTAGATACGTCATTTGCTGAATATCCCCATTTTCAGCGGCTCTATCGCTTTCTCCAAAAATACTGAGCTGTTCTTCAAACACTTTTTCCTTTAAAAAAAATTAAATAAATAATTATTTTCAAAAATACTAACTTGAACATCCTTGTAGTTGGCAAGACAGAGTAAAGCAAATGTAAGAGCTGCAGACGTAGTATCATGACCCTTAAAAAAAGTTTAATTTATTATTTTTTTTATTTAAATTTACTTCAAACATGAAAGTGTCCACTTCTTCTCTGATATCTAAATCGCTATGGACGCCATTTTTGTTCGACTGCAATTCGATCAGCATGTCTAAAAACGCGAGCCTTTCTTTTTGTCCAAAATCGTCAGTTTTTCTGACGTTTTTTTTCTGCATACTCGGCTTTTCTTTCTCGAATGACCTTAAAACAAAATTAAAATTAGTAAACAAAGTCATAGGAGAGAAGCTGGTGAAATAATCAATTTTTATTATTTTTAAAAACCCTAGTGGTCCAATTAATGTGAAATTGATAAAACACTTGTGATTATGGGGAAAAAAAAAAATTTGAATTGCACCACTTTTCAAGAGGGTACAAGAGTTTAATAACCTCAAAAGCACTTTAGAATAAAAAGCCCCGCCCAACCTTCAAAAAAGCAGCCTGTCCTTTCCTGAATATTTTGGACTAACCTTTTCAGTGTAGTCATGGAGTTCCTTTAGGTGATGATCGTAATACATTCCACGAGGTGTCAACTTAAACATCCAAGGTTTTAAATATAAGTTCATAACTTGAAACGCAATTCCTTCTGAAAGGCTGATTCGTTTTTTAGAAAACAAAAAAAATTAAAGTTTATTTACTATTTTATAGAACTTATGTAGTCTTTTCCTTTTTGTTCTTGGGCATTACCGTCACCCCCATGGCAGTTTCTGTAATATAAAAAAATTACCCGAAAAATTAATTTTGCTATAAAACCGCAAATGACGTCGAGAGCGCTGAGGAGACTTGCGCTAGAACGTCGACAGGCCCGCGGGTTTCGGTCAGATTTCGCACTAAAGCTCTGGAATGCTTGTTGATACTTGTGTAGTTGTTTTCGAGAATTTTAAAATGAAAAGAAGGCGTCAAAACTTTTCTCCTTCGCGCCATTTTTCACCTGCGCTAACCAAAGGCCCTCGTTAAGCCAAGGACGTAAAAAGTCGTATTCCAAGCCTTTCTTTATGTGTTTCGTACTTCCCATAATAACCTGCAAATCGTTTTCTTTAATATAACCTATAAGATAACCTAAATCTATAAGATGAAAATATATCCTTTTTCATATACCTCTACGTCTTCCGGCTTTGCTAAAAATACCATCGGTGTCCCTAAAAGCCAGGCCATGACATTTCCATCATATTCGTCCGACAAATCTTTTATAAATTGAAATACACCTAAAATAAATTTAAAAATGGTTTTTATAGATAATAAAATTTCAGGTAGAAAAAAAATTGTTTTTTGAGTTTTTATCAAGACTAAATATCCGCCGCTACTAGATCGTGTTAACATGTAACGGCAAGCAAAATTTATGTTTTAAATAAGAAAAAAATATTAAAAAATGAAATCTTACCGGTAACGTCCATGACAGCTAAATCGAACGTAACACCGAGTATTGAAATTTTTTGGTCCCTTCAGTTTTTGAACCATCTTATATGTTCTATAAGATGGGAATCTCATTATGTAGCCGAGAATAGATACAATCACAAGAAACACAGTGATTACTGCGAGGATCCATGTCAGAACGAACGACATAGCTGGCGGGAAGCGTCTCAGAAAATGACCGAAGAAAGATTTAACGCTACCACTTGACGGGTCACCTTAATCTGATGATAAAGCAATTGTGACTGCGCCGTTAAATATTCAACATTACAGCTTTTTTAGTAGGGGGAAATTACGTTTAGAAGTGAAGACTTCCTCATATATTAGTTTCGTGACATAATTGGGGTTGTCGAAACCCACTGAACTCTTCTCAAAAACCGCGAGAGATGAATTTGGTTTAACTTTCTTAATAGGATTTTAATTATTTGTTAGTTATGTTATGACCATCTCAATATTTTATTGTATAATATCAAGTCAAATTGATATCAATTTTTTTTTTCTTTTTGCTTATATTAGGTGTACAAAATGAAACTCAGCCACAGGGTAAATTTGAATTTTGTAGATTTTAGCCGAGTTTCATTTTGTACACCTAGTAGTTCATTTTTTCAAAATTTTGAACATTTTAGGCGTTAAAGTCCATCAAAAGTTGACCTTCTCGTGTAAGAAGGTTATTGAAGTATAACCATTAAGAAGGTTAATTTTTAAAGGCTTGTAAATCGTAAACCGTTACAGATATTGAAAAAATGCACTAAATAAAATCTGTTGGAAATTAATTCTCTTTAATTTTATTCTATTCATTTTTTCTCTAGGACGCACTGTTTTCAAGATAAATTTATTTAAAAAAATTATTTTCCGAAAATGGTGCATCCTAGAAAAAAATAATTAAGTACTTTATAGAGAATTAAATTTCCTACAATTTTTATTTATTAGGTGTACAAAATGAAACTCAGCCACAGGGTAAATTTGAATTTTGTAGATTTAGCCGTTTCATATTGTACACCTAATAAGTGTTATTGGTAAAGTTTAAAGGGGTCCTCTTGGGCAAAAGACTGTGTTTCTCGATTTGAAGATGAAAAGAGATGTTTAACGCCTATTCACCCGGTAAAACGGGTGTTTTTACACCAAAAATTGAGGAAAGGGACCCCTATGAGATCGTGGGGACAACGGGACGCACCCCTCCAAGTCGGGACGGATGGCCATGGGAGCTTTAGGAATATAATTTTTGACACTAAAATTGAATCTAAAATAAAATTTTTTAAATAATAATTTACGTAATTTGTACAAGGAAAATTATTTAAAATATTATTTTTATCTTATTAAATTAATCAAATACGGTCGAATATCGTTCTATTTGTCTCGTTCTATCGATATAGAATCTTTTTAAAATGTCAATGTATATAAAAATGAGGGCGAAAAAATGAAAAAAGGGTTTTTCCACGATCGGTTTCAGACAGGCCTGATCAGGTTTCCACATCTCCTAACCTAACCCGTAGGCCCCTCCCCTTATTTTTTGGGGTTACTTTAATATCCGCACGACCCATTCCTTGAGGCTTACGATTATCAAATTTTGATCCTTTATTTTTTAGAAACTCTGCAAAAGGTGGTTTCTCGCCTGAAAAATTGAGTGCGTAACAAAGGAAACTCCCAAAAATCTTGCTAAAAAGGGTGTTTGAAGGAAAAATCTGAGAAATGCTCAAAAACTTAGTGTTTTTAGGACAAAAAAGCAAGGGAAACGTGTAAAAATCCCTTTTATTTACTACTAAATAAAATAGGCTAATAAGCCAATAGACCGCACAGTAGAAAGGATCCGCCATCAGCGGTTCGCATACTACAGATGAGTAGTATCTTCTTTTTTTTTTAATGATATGTATGTGGGATTTATATAAGGTGTATGGAAAGAAAGGGTTTTAGTCTATGCTTCTTAATTGTTTATATTTTAATTCACAATCCAACACAACTCACAACTCTCTCACGGCTCGACAAAAATTTCTTACTTCGCAGTTTGCTTCACAATTCACAACCGTCAGTCTTCACATAACCTCTCTTCTTCGCTTTCTACCAATCACACTCACACATCACAGTGCTGCCACACACTACTCATTAACCACATGTATTTAAGTTTTAATGCTCAGCTTTTTTTAATTACTATCCATTGTTCCATATTTGTTGAGATATGGTGTTTTTGTCCACCGACTTCGAAGGCACATAGAAATACTTTCCAATTAGTATTTCTTTCAGCTATAAACTTATTTAAATTATCTACAAAAAATTTTTAAAATTCAATAGATAGAAAAGGTGAAGTGGCTTCCACTTATCAATACCTCTCATACTTTGGATTTGAAAAAAAAGGGAAAAAAATGGTAGGCGCAATACAAAAAATTTAATTGATAAAACTGATGTAAGCGAATATAAATAGAAATCTAGTAAAAAAAATCACATTTTGTGTATATTTTACAAAGCATGAACACTGACATGTTCTATTTGAAGTTGAGCTTTATTTTCTTCCCAAGTATTCTCCCAGAAGTATCTGTCCTCCCAGAAATTGCCATTGCCTAAAAAAAAAATAAGTAAACAAAGAAAAAGAAAGTGACTTTTAATGTTGCTAATTATTAGTATCTTTGTTTAAACTGTTTATAAGTGTTTATAGATAATCATGTTACCTTGACAACTAGATTGTTCCACGGTTTGTAATGCCCAGATGAAGTACAGTTATCGGGGAAGTCCCTCATTCCTCCACGCTTAGGCCAATATTTAAATAAAATTCTTGATCGAATGCGATTCTGGATCCGGTCCTCCAGACGGTGAGCGATTTATGGTCGAAACCGACGACTTCCGCCAGCGTACTTTCCGATACCGTGATGCTCTCTTCTTGACGTCCGACCAAAAATTTAATATTGTCTTTCGTCCAGACACAGAATAATTATGAAAACTTTTGTACCATCCGTCAGGCTTATCTCGTAAAATTGTTCT
>JACGAQ010004137.1:0-18903 GCA_014119065.1 Orius insidiosus | reverse complement strand
TGCTCGGGAGTATTCGACGCTAATACCAACATAACCTAAAAACATGACACAATATGAACAAAGTTATATTTTTCAAAGTAATAAGCTTTTTTGAAAGTCAAGACCACAATATATAAGCGAAGAGCAGATAGTAAATTAATGACATACTTATTACTTTGTTCGCCTGTGCGATACAGAAATGCGTTCAAGGTCGCTCGTAAATCCTCAGAAATTGTATTTGACGATCGCTTCACCAAAATGCATCAGCCTCATCGATAAACAGTAGAAGACCCTTTTTCGATGTTTTAGCCCAATCAAAAAACTTTGTGCATCGCAGTCACTCCATCTCGACCCATAGGAACGACGTCACCACCTGTCATTATTGCATAATCTAATCCAGAATGAGTTGCTAGTTTCTAAATGAATAAAAAAAAAGTCAACATCTATTTACAAAGGTTATAGTCAAGAATTACTTTAGCGAAAAGTGTTTTCCCTGTTCCGGGAGGCCCATACATCAATAATTACGGAACATTCCTCTATTTGTTTAGTATTTTTTGTTGCTATCGCTACATCTCTAAAAATAATAAGTAATGAAAGTTGGGTTTTTTAAAAACTACAATGAATTACCTAAGTCTTTCTTCTAATTTAGGTTCTAATATGACTCCAGCTAAAGCGTCCGATGGTTTATTTTTAAACTGCTGGACTGTTTTATTGGATGTTTGAGCGTGTCGATTACGCTAAAACGAGAAGTTTCACGTATGAGAACCGGTTTACGAAGTCTCGCCTCCACGAACTGAGCAGCAAGTCCAGTCGCGTTTTTCGCTGAGTAAATTCCAAGTGCAAGGAGAGAAAGGCCACCGACAGCCATGAGCGACTTTTGAGGATCGGTGAGTAGCGAGTGGATTCCAGATCCTATTATATCTCCAGCAGTTCTAAAAAAAAATATAAAAATTTGCTGTATCTAAAAAGAAGACCATAAGAATAGTGCAGAGGAAGGAGAAACCAAAGTTTTAAAAAATTCTTTAAAAAAAAACTATACTTGATGGATTCGAGAACTGTGGTACGATTTTCACTGGCTTTCAGTCGAAGTTGTTCTAAAAACAAATCTTGATTTTCTCGATCGGCTTTCGCTTTCGCCATCATTTCCGCTTCGAGACGTTTCGATTCGACTTTTCCTCTTAATTCCATTTCATGTTCAATTGTTGCTTTTCGCATCGCTTCTTGCTTGGCAACAGATTCTTCTTGACGCCGTAGATTCTCATCATTCATCCTTTGTTGCTGAGCAAGTTGCTCTTCATGTCGACGGCGAGCAAGTTGGTCCTGATAGTTAGCCTTTTGCTGATGTAATTTCGCCTCCTCGGCCATCGTTTTTCGGCGTTCTTCAGCGTCAACACGTTTCTGATCAACTCTTGCCTGCTCGGTCATCATCTCGAACTCTTTAATTTTTGCCATCATTTCATTCTGCTTTGTTACTTCCTGAAGCTTTGAAAGCTCCAAAGCTTCCTTAGAATGTTCTGAAACGTAAAAATCGCTCTTTTAAGTCTTTCGATACGAAAATTTGTTTACTCACTAGATTTTTCGAGCTCTTTTGCGGCCTGGGCGGCCCTCTCGAGGGCCGAAGAGTCGAACCTGTATGCCTCCATCGATTTCTTCGTTTTTTCGTCGAGTTTTGAGAAATCAGGAGTTGACCCGCCGGAGGTACATCACCTCCTCCCAGATTCTCGACGTTCTGAGGCTCTCTTCGTATTCCCAAAAGCCACGACATGGTTTTATACTTTTCGAATCAAAAATTTATCAAATAAAAATTGTAAATTTCACTCAATTTCAGAAATTACATCAGTAATAACAACCACGAGTAAGATAACAAGTCTCTAACGTAACCTACTAAGATAAAAAACCGGCTCTGACGTCAAAGGGCTGGAAAAATTAATTTCTTGTTTCTATTTTTCACTTTTCATTGCTTAGTAAGTACCACAATGTTTGCCATCACATATGATTTTTTTCGTTACGTCACATTAGATTAATTAACAATGAATATACAAGACATTATGTACAGCTATTACGTAATTGTGAAAAAATCGATGTACTTATGTTATACACGACATCGATATGAACTTACAGAATGTTCCAAGTTCAAACCGTTTAGCAGTTAATGGAACGTTATTGGTGCATTTTGAAATCGAGTCCACTACCTACCGGCCAGGCTTGGGTACCAAGAAACTTGGTATTCTGGATATGACCTCCATACTAAAGTGATGCAATACTAAGCCACCAAGGAGGGCTAAGAGGGCCCATCAGTGAACGTCTTTCCTTATTGTTTGCGGGGGTACCTAGTAGGTATTAATCGGGTAGGTATAATACGGAATGAAAAATTTATTTTATACTGCCGGAAGTGACATAAGATTGAATGCTATAACGTACCTTGAAAACGCTGTTTCATTCGTGTTTTCAAAAGATATATAAAAAATTGAGATCGGTTTATTTTTCAATTTTCAAAAAAAAAAAGGAAAGCGAAAAAATAGGCAATCGAAAACAAAATTTATACAGGGTCTAGACCTTAGAAGGGCTTCTTGGCGTAATAAAATTTTAAAAAATTAATTCACTTGTTAACAACGGGGATAAGTATACGAAATATGTAACTCGTAAAAACAATTGAAATTATTTATTTTTGATGAACACATAAAAAAAAGTTTACATTACATTTCTGAAAACTTAATTAATTTATTAACAAAAGGTTTTGTTACTTATAATTATAAGAAATACGTTGTAAAAACAATTGAAATAATTATTAATAATGAACACATTAAAATTTGTGGTAACAACAAAGAAAACAAAAAACAGTAAAATTTGGTAGGTAACTAACGGTAGGGGAGGCAGTTTTTTTTTAGTAGATGGAGAAATCCACCAGGCGTCCGTGTAGCGAACTTGGGAATATCTTCACTCTTACGTGTTTATTTGGCGTCGTAAAGAGGATTCGAGTTTCTGCTCGCCCCCTGCGTAAAGCTTCCAATGACGAATGATTCGATGAGGCATTCGTTGCTTCCTCTCGCTATCCTAAAGAGGCCATTTTCACCCCAAGATTTCCCCCACGAATTCACGGCAAGCTAGGGAAACAAAAAATTACTCCTCAGTGTTGGAAATATATTTTAATTAAGGGATTACCCAGTATTTGCTTCCGTACGATTCACCCCATCCGATTATTTTTACTGAGTGATACAGACTCTTCCCTTTCCTCTGCTGACATGTGAAAATGCCACTTTTGTATAAGAAGAGGTCTCTGTCCATATTGATGGCTATAAGAAACAAACGTCAATTTAAAAATTAAAAGTTATTCTCTTTAGGCTTTGTACCTTGAACGGGACCGTTTGTGTATATTTCAGTCATAATTTCCCTTTCGCCTGCAACTCTGTAAGCCGGCCCCATTCGTCTTAAATCAGCTCTTCCACCTTCATCTGGACACGCAGCATCTTTTGCTTTCCTACTCGGCTGTAGAAAATCGCAAGTACGACCCCTAGGGCTTGACCATTTGAGGCATCGGTTCGGCAGTAGTCTGTAAGGAAAAATTTTTTAGCATAGTTAAGAAATTGGGAGCGTTAAATTTTTTGTATTGATGTCTAACTGTTTTCAAGATGCAAAAAAATTTTATCTCAGTTTTCTGCTCACCCGTTCCGTTTGATAAAAGTCCATGATCTTGTAACGTATCCTCCGTCGCACATCTGTTGATTTTTACTGCATGCGAATAGGTGGCGGGCGCTGAGTCCGTCGGTGAACTCGCCCTTCGTTGCAATAGCCCAACGATCACTCGCGACTGAGACGGTCGAAAAAGCCCACGAGGCTCCACAGGTGCCTTGGTTTTCGGCCTCCCTGATAAAACCGGGCCATCTTTCCCTGGAGTCGAAAGTCACTGGAAGGTCGTCCGAAATTCTCACGTATTTCGGGTTCATTCTCGCTACTTGTCTTTTAAAACTTAAAGTCCCACTTCTCGCTTTCAATCCATCTTTCAACTTTTCTCCCCAAAACTCCGTCCGTCCAGCCCTCCATCCTAACCTTTGTCGGTTTATCACGTCGATTAGATTTTCTTCCACCATGCACTCGTCTCTCTCGCATGAAATGTTCATATCAGTATCAACATTTGAACAAGTGCTGAAAATTAATTGTTTCATTGTTTATCCTTTATTTATTGTAATATATTACCATTTGTTGCAGTTAATCTGCATCTCTTCGCCTTGTTTGAAAAACTTTCCTGTCGCTCTGTCATAACAAGCTGGGAAAATTAATAAAAAATTTTTAAAAATGTGTAGGCATATAGTTGTTATCTATGTACTTCACTCATGGGCGCCGGGAGGGGGGTGCAAGGAGGTGCACATGCCCCCCTGGCTTTTGAAAAAAAAATTTTTTTCTCGAGAAAAAAATGGTTTTTTGATAATAAAAAAATTGTTTGCGTAATGTTTTTTATTAGAATGCACATAATCGTAACAATATTTTTTATTTAGACTTATATTATTTATAAACTGTTGTCTCGGTGGAAACAATCTTTCTGCACCCCCCTGAATAAAATCCTGCCGGCGCCCTTGACTTCACTAAAGAGGGAAAACTTGGTCTAGGATGTATTTAAGCTTCCTCTAAGAGAATTCAATAGGATTCATTATTTTTAAATTCTTTACAAAAGTGGACAATGATTTATGATTTGCATTTGAGGTATAAACAATTCTTTTTTCAACATACTTAAATTTGCAGTAAGAGTAGGTGGATCCGGTTGCGGACTCCTGCGGCACCGACTCTCGTAATCGCTGCAGCAGTCCCGAGCTTTTCTAAGCCGTCGATTTTCCACACAGAACTCGTCACAGTAACAAGACGAGGTTTCTGATAAGACACGCGAACAATCATCCTTGCGGCCAAAGCAGCACCCGATGTTACGGCAGAATTGGGTGTTCTGAGTGTTCACCGAAGAGAAAAACGCCAAAATCTGTCGTGACAAAAAAATGATCGAAAGTGGTTAAACGATTTTTTTTCTTATCAAAAGGAGTGACATTTACTTATCAAAATGCAAACAAATAATAAAAATTCTTTTTATATTTATTTTTTAGGACCATTTTTTTATTTCGGGCCGATCTCATTTCTGATACAAAACAGTAGAACTAAAATGTTTTTTAGAGATATTCCTACTGTGATAAAGCTCGGTCAAAAATCAGCCCATTCACCAAACGGACGGATCGATGTAAAAAGTCTGAACGAAATCTTAGCTAGTTGATTTTCATTTTTTCGCCAATGTCTCGAAAGCCCTTGGAGACTATCGCAGACATAAAGAAAATTGAAATCTTTTTTGGCTATCTAAATGGTTAGCTTGCTCCACGAAGTAAAAAAATGAAAATTTTCACATCACGTTTTTTTATTTATCTTTCATCGTATCTTCTAAACCGTAAAAATTCACCATTAGCTATTACAATGGAAGTAAAGTTTGAAAAGAAAGGGAAAAAGTCATGTAAAAATAAATTAGAGCATTCGAATTTCCTTCAGGTCTTCGTTTTTGAGATATTAGCAATAAAGCGAAAAAAAGCCAACTTTTTAAAGGCTGGACGATTTTCTAATTTCTTATTTTCTTTCTCGAAATGATTGACGGGTGAGTTCACCGTCTCGAATTAGAAATCGCTTGAATGCACAACGCGAGCCTCCCAAGTGCAATTAGTCAGATATCGGACCAAATTAGCCGCGTCCTTCAATAATATTCCTAAGGCTTGACCCAGATGAAGATTTTTGTCCCGAAAATTTTGGCAACACTGAGTATTTAGGAGCGGTCCTGCTGTCCCATCGTCATCTTTACTTTTTTTCGTGTTTCCGGCGCACCCTGTATGACGAGAATTGGCGGCTTTACATAAAATGACGGCTTCTCTTACGTAAATAAACAAAAAGAGGAACGTGACGCGCCTCGAAAAATTCGATCATCGCACATTCCGACCTTGTTCGTTAAGAATGGAATAATAGTCTTAAAATGTCACATTGGCATTACTGTCTGGAGAGAGAAAAAACTTCATTCCCTTAAAAACTTAGGAAAACGAAATCTCCAGGTCTAATAATCACGATTTCTTGGTCAAAAACGGCGGCTCATTCACCATTTACAGACATAACGAGGATAAAAAGTGTTATCTAGAGAGCCAAATATCGGTTGAAACCTTGTTTACTCTCTCAAATCGAAGTAAAATCGCGTACTAGGAGTGATGAATTTTTCTTCAGTACCTAAACGATAAAAACGCTATCGGAAGGAACTTAAAAAACGCGTAAAAACTTATCACTCTTTAAGTTTTAAATATCAACAAAGGTCAAAAAAGTTCTATATGTCATGAGGTCAATCCTTGGACGTTAATAAAGGAAAAACTTTACTAGCCTACATTATTGCCGAAAAACACTGCGTTGGAAAAGCATTATGAACATTCATATTTTGCGTTTTTCTTTATGTTAGCATTACTAAGTCTATACATTTTCAATTCGAATAGCTGATGGAAAACTATCAATATCCATATCTTTACAGTTATTAGTGAATTTTAACACATGGCCTGTACGTCTTCTTGATAATCTTGATTACAATTTAGCATACTAGTTAATAGGCACTTTTTGCATTTTTTTTCTTCTTTCTAAGAAATCAACGACCTGATGTACAAAGAAAAGGGCTTGGGCTGCGGAATTTGAAGACAAAATAGAAAAAAAAAACGTCCGTTAGTGAAGTGGGGAGTACAAGGTACGATAACGACTCAGCTACTATAAGGAATCTATAAACTAAACAACTTTTCATGAACGAATCCCACGGAAAAAAAAGTACACATAAACAAAACATTTTCGATAAATCATTTATACCCAAAAATTATTCATGATTTATAAACACTCTTCTTTTAAAAAATAATAATTTTTGAGGGTTAAGAATGCTGTGGGTTTAGAGAAGTTATTTTTTATTTATCGCATCAAATATTTTAAATTCCGTCGTAATAGGTTTTTGACGAAAAAATACGAATTGTCCATCATTCTGCGAGGTTGGTTTAGAAGTTCAAAATATAAAAGAAGCACGATTCTTCGTAGCTCGAATTTCCTTCGGACGAGTGGACTTTTAAACAATTTTTTGCCTCTTTATAAATAATTTTTTTCTCTCTAAATTCTATAGTTGAAGATGCATTAGGTTTATTGGTTTAATGAGTCATTCTTTTTTGTTTTAATTTTGTTGATTTTACGCTGATTTATTCAGGAAAGAGGTTTTCCACATTTCTCCCTCCCTCCACATTGAAGGTTTTGGCCGTGAAATTTAATGAATGACTAAAATTTTAAAAGATAACACATTTTGAAAATCCTCTTCAAAATTTATTAATTAAGTCGAGGAAAAATTGTAGTTCTTGAATTAATTTAAAAAATTGAATATGAAAATTTAAATTGATCATTAACTGAGTGTCCGTGAGAATAGGTATGCAGTCGCAAAAAAAAAAAAAAAAAAAAAAAAAAAAAAAATATGTAAAAAGACATTTAACTAACCCTTGAAAAGACGTTTTTAAAAACAAATTTTTAAGGGTATTCAAGAAAATGAAGATGTTTAGGCTAACTAGCGAGGTCGAAAAAAACGTTAAAAAAAAAGTTTTTACTTAAAATTTTCAATTTTATAAATCATAAATCCTGCATTAGATTCGTATTTCTCGTCCTTGATATGCAAAACCAGTTTTAGATAGAAAATAATTAAAATCAATTTGATTGCAACTTAACGTCTAAAGATATTCATGGGTTTGAAAAAGGGTGTAAAGTCAGTTTTAGACAATAAAATTTTTCAAGCACCATTTGAAATAAAATATTCAAGTCTCAAATCAACTTATACTTTTTCAAATCTGAGTACGTCAAAAAAGATTCTTTTAAAGTAAAATCAATACGTAATAGCAATAAATTGGTTTCAAGTCCCAAAGTGTGATAAGATATAACTTTTTAAGGTGAAAGGGGACGACAAGTGTGGAGTTTTTTCGTGAGACAGAAGATGTGAGAAGGAAAGAGATAGAAACTCAAAATTTGCGGCACCTCTCACTCCTCTAAAAATGGTTCGATTTTAATTCTGTAAAGTGGAGCGTACTCGTTGTTTGAGTACAAATGTCGCAATTTTATCAAGAAAATTTTTGAGCATCAGATTTTGAGATTTTGAGTTCAAAATTTTTGTTTTTTAGAAATTTAAAAAAGTCTTCTTATACATAGAATCAGAAAAAAATACTGAATCCACCGCACTTGGAAAAATTAAAATCGGATGAAAATTGGCCTCCGAAACGGAAAAATACGATTTTCCCTTTGATGTTTCGCCGCTTCCTCGCACCCGCTTCTTGGTATCGACCCTCTGAGTCCACCAAGATTTTTTTTTATAGAAAGCGGGAATCTCGGAAGACTCATTATTTTCCAATCTCTATCCTACGAGTCCACTAAAATTTTTATTTTTATAAATTATTGAAAATTTATATTGTATGCTATAAATTTCTGCTAAAAGTGAAAAAGTATTATTCGGTGTGCCTACTTTCATTATTTTTTCTTGAATGTGTTCTAAACTATATTTCATACATTTTATGTATGAATTATAATTTATAGCAATCTGATAAACGTAAATATAGAAATAGTTATGTACATTGAACTCACAAAAGTGTGTGTAAATTTATTTCATTTGTTATGGTTTTTGACCTTGCCCTGTTTCTATGCGGAGGAGAAACAAAAACAAACATGATTGCGAGAGGATTATCTCCCACCCTTTCTTACCAACCTACTTATTATTTACAAAAGTCATCAGTCGCCTATTTTTTTTTCGCCCTTGGGTTTACTTGTTTTTTTTTTCTCTAAAAATGAGGTGTTCAACGAAAGGTCAAAAAAATTGTGTGTAAGTGCCAAAAGAAAGAAAGTTGGCAGAAAACGAAGGTGAGTCTAAATGAATTACTAATAGATTTAATTAATTAATTAATTTATTATTTATTAAATAATACTATATTTATATTGTTAATTATTATAAATATTTAAAGTTAGTTATTATTTTATATAAATAATATAATATGTAATTAATCAATGTGTAAAATTTGAAAGTGGAAAAAGTACGAACAACTTCAAAAGCACGAACTCTGAAAACCCGGTTTTTGCCGAAGAAATAGAAGAAAACGATACTAGTAATGATAATATACCAATGGTTGCGGTAAAAAAAATATATCCCAGCTCGAAAAAGAAAAAACGAACTATCAATGTAGGATTAATGAAATGGAGAACTCGGTAATTTATTTATTCATTTATTAACTTTTTTAAAATAAGTAATACTTTTTTGTTCACTAGACCGAAAAACTTGGCGGACCATGAGTCTTCCGTAGTTCAGTCTCAAAATGTAGGAATAACCGAAAACCTAGGAATCGCTATTCCCGCGGACAACAATAACATGTCCACATCTCAATATGACTTTTCCGAAGAGGAAGAAGAAGCAAATGAAGAAGAAGTTTCAATTGAAGAACCAGTACTTCGAAAAACTCTAATGTAAATATAAATTGTAATTTTTAATTTATTTGTGCATTCAACAAACTAAAAAGGGATAAAATGTTACTTTTATTTTTTCAGGAGTGACAATAAAGTATCGATCGAAGGTAGATTTATAGTAGACGGAGGACACTTTGTGTCAGCGATTCGAAGCTTAGAAAATCATCGAGGTAATTGCTCTAAGAGCGATAACGGATACTTCCAATTTGTGAAAAGCTCAAATAGAATGTTGGAGTGTACTCTTACATTCCAATGTCCCTACTGCAAAGAAAAAAAAATCGTCTGTAGCGAACCTCCGGCAACGAATTTGACACCGAATTTGTCAATCGCTGACTGTGCAGTTTGGGGATTTATGTCGACTGGAGGCGGACACAATAAAATGGAAGAGGTTTTTTCGGTCATGGGGATACGATCAATCGAAAAAAAACATTTCGAAGTGTAGAAGAAAAATTAGGAAAGGTGTGTTCCTAATGGATTTAAATTTTTTTTTTTTTTTTAATTTTTTGTTTGTTTCAGATATGGAAAAATAAACTTGCTCAGTTAATGAGAGAAGCTGGCGAAGAAGAAAAAAGGCTCGCAATCGAAAATGGAGACGTCAATTCCTCGTCCGGTATTCCCTATATTTCTGTTATCGTCGACGGTGGGTGGTCCACGAGGAGCTACGGACATAAATATACCGCAAAATCAGGTGTTGTCTGTGTCATTGGCCATCGAACGAGGAAACTGATTCATGTAGATGTAAGAAACAAGTATTGTTCTTACTGTGAGATTTCTTCATCAAAAGAAGAGACAAAAACTCATGTTTGCTATAAAAATTGGCAAGGGCCCTCCACAGCGATGGAAACTGACATGCTCGTAGCGGCCTTTCGCTCGAGTGAGGACCTACACGGACTGCAATACACAACAGTTATAGGCGATGGAGACTCTTCGGTCTACAAAAACATAAAAGAAAAAGTACCGTACGGCAGAAATGTAAAGAAAATCGAATGTGTTAATCACGTTTTGAAAAACTACACAAAATCATTGTTTGAGTCTCGAAAAAAAAAACGGCTCGAATTACAAAAGAATATTAACGAATGATAAAATAAAAACTTTGAAAATAATAGCAAGCCGTACAATAAAGCATCACAAATCTGTTGACGTTGTTGCTGACGTTGCAATTTTAAAAAAAGATTTGACCTTAGGCCCTAAACACGTTTTTGGGGACCACAGAGATTGCCCGCAATATTTCAATTGCAAAATCGATAAGGAATCAGCAGTTGGACCCATGACTGAAAGAGTTATAGCTTCAGCTATGGACTGCATTCTCCCTGTAGTGAGGAAGGCTGAAAAATTAGCGCCCAACGAAACCAGTAATGCTGCTGAAAATTATATGTCCTTGGTAGCTAAATTCATTGGTAAGGTAAAACCGGCTTATGGACAGTGTGGTGTACTTTTTTTTTTTTTTTTTTTTTTTTTAGGTGGTAAAGTAATTGATCGCTCGAAACGAGGAAGTTATGAGTTTCGAACTCAAGGAGCCGGGTTAGACTTTCAGATGGGACCGGAATGGCACTACCACACCATGAAAGATTTTTTGGGCAAGAGTCCAAAAGCAATCATAAAAAAAACTGCAGCTCGGAGAAAGCTACGGTTGGCGTCAACCAAAAGATGTCTTGCACAAAAAAGTACTAAGAGGTACAAAAAAGAAAAAGAGGAGAAGATCAACATTATGGACGTGCGTGCGAAAAAGTTGAAGACGATGAAATGAAGCTTGAGGATATGGAGGAGGAAGAGTTACAAAATAAAAAAATGACCTTTTAAAATCCCTCGAAATTCTTTCGGAGGAGGAATTGGAGATTACAACTCGGGGACAAAATGAAAACCCCAAATGGGAGGAAGAAAGGAAAAATCGTCTCACAGCTTCTAAGTTTGGAGCCGTTGCCAAGAGAAAATCCCCAAAATGGGCTAATTTAGTGAAAACCATTTTGTATAGCCGGTTTTCCGAAAATGCTGCCACCCTATATGGTCACCGCACAGAAAGAGTTGCAATAAACCAATTTTGCGATCAAACGGGCAAGATAGTCGAAGACTGCGGCCTGTTCGTGAATAAAAATTATTCTTTCTTAGGAGCTTCTCCTGATGGTCAAATAAAAAATGAAGATGCCCTCGTCGAAGTCAAATGCCCGTTCTCGGCGAGAACTCTGACTATTAGAGAGGGGGTGGAAACCAAAAAAATAACTTTTTTGGACTCTAAACTAAAGTTAAAAAAAAATCATGACTTCTTCTATCAAATTCAGGGGCAGCTCAATATCAGTCGAAAAAAATTATGCTACTTTATTGTATATACAGAAAAAGAGATGATTTTCGAAAAAATTGAAAGAGACGTATCATTTTGGGAGGAGAAAATGAAATATAAATTGACTTATTTTTTCCACTACTGCATGTTACCGGAAATTGTTAATCCGAGGGTTTGGCGGAAAATTAAAATTCGAGAGCCAATCGAAACTTTCGAAGAAGCAATTACTAAATTGAAATTAATGTACAGTACTATATAAATCATTTTATTTACAATTTTTTTATTTTCCTTCCTATGAAAGATAGGGTGTGAGCACTTTTTCTAAAGTCTTATATTCTTGATCGAAAAACTTGGCAAATAATGAGTCTTCCGAGATTCCCGCTTTCTATAAAAAAAAATCTTGGTGGACTCAGAGGGTCGAGACCAAGAAGCGGGTGCGAGGAAGCGGCGAAACATCAAAGGGAAAATCGTATTTTTCCGTTTCGGAGGCCAATTTTCATCCGATTTTAATTTTTCCAAGTGCGGTGGATTCAGTATTTTTTTCTGATTCTATGTATAAGAAGACTTTTTTAAATTTCTAAAAAACAAAAATTTTGAACTCAAAATCTCAAAATCTGATGCTCAAAAAATTTTCTTGATAAAATTGCGACATTTGTACTCAAACAACGAGTACGCTCCACTTTACAGAATTAAAATCGAACCATTTTTAGAGGAGTGAGAGGTGCCGCAAATTTTGAGTTTCTATCTCTCTCCTCCTCATAAGCCTGTCTTTGTCCAAGCTCCAAATCACCTTTCCCTTAATGTGCTATATCTCGGCCCTGCACACCGATCAACTTGAAATTTTTCACAAGTTTTTCATATCGAAGCAGAGAAGACCTGTATAAAATTTGAATCGAACGGTAAACAGGGGGTCGGGTGCTTGCGGGACGGAACGCTATCTCGTTAGATAATTTGATGCTATGAGATTTGATTTAATCGAAATGTTTAACTGTGAAAATGTAAAAAACGCTTTGATTATTATCGGTAGGTAAAATAAGGGTGACTATGGAGAAAGGAGGGCTATTTATAGGTTGGAATCTCCGTTTTCCTTAAAAGCTCAATGGGGCAATTTCAATGTAAGTCGAAAGACAACGCAATTACACGTTCCGTGGGTCTGATATAAGAGGGAGGGCGAATATTATCTTTAAACGACGAACTTGGGGCACGCGCTTATCTCCAAGGACTAATAGGGCGGCAAAAACGGAAGGGAAAGAATGTCGAATTATTTAAGCTTTTAAATCTCGACTTGACAAACGGGGGCGTTCGGAAAAGACAACCAACGAAGAGATACGGACGCGACGAGTCTACAGCGGAATTAGTTTACCGAGAACCGGTTCCACACCGATGACATCATCACGTGCAAAAACCCGTTCCCCCGTTAACCTTCGACTTAAACTTTAACATAACCTTTCATACAGCAAGCACAAGACATAAAATTAGTTCTCTTTCATCTTATCATAAAAACATTTTTTAAAAGTATGTACCTAGTTTCTCAACAGTCAAACCGCTATATCAAGCTAATTATTAAATAAAATTCCAAATACTTTTTTTCCTTGTTTTTTGAACTCGTTCTAAAAAAAATTGAATACCTAAAATATTCAATTAACATGGTAACAAGTTTGATGAAAATATTTAGTATTACGTTCTCGAATTACGGGATAACCCGTATTTACCCCCCCCCCCCGGATTTGGGACCGTGAGCGGTTTCCGAGAAAAAATAAGAGAGAGAGATAAAATAAAAATAAAATTAAATAAATAAAAGCGGCATCAGGATCAATAAAGACCTCAATGACCCTACGGACCAAAAAGACCCATTTCCAAAAAAAATCGTCCCTCGAAGGTTGAGAGTTGAAGTACTAGTTTGAAGAGCTTTCAACGAAAACATCCTTAAAGGGAGGTAAAAATATAGGAGGGGGCAGTATTTAAGAGGGGGTACAACGGAGAGGGAAGTATAAAAAAGGGGAAGTATAAAGGGGTAAAGTATAACGGAGGGGAAGTTTTTATTTTAATTTTCCGAGTTTTTTTTTTTCGACAAATTTTTCACCTTTTTTTGAAAATTTTTCCGGGTTTTCATTTTTAAATTTTCACTTTTTTTCTGAAAAATTTTAAGTCTTTTTTTTTTTTTCGAAAATGTTTCAAGTGTCAAGGAAATAATGGGCTCTTTGGCCTAGGGATGTTCCTTTCGTAACGGGTGGAAGTATAAAATTTCTCCCTACTAAAAAAATAGTTATAAAAAAGTGGCAATTTTTTTACAGCAAAATTCTTAAAAAATATAAGGAGTAATTGGTGAAAATTTGGTGAAAATCGGACGAAGCGGCCTGCGGCCGTTGCGCAGTTTTTAAAATTTCAAACGTGCATATCGCCGCCATTTTTTCGAAATTCCGTAAAGGGTTCCGCAAAAAAAAGGCTACGGACGGACGGCGGCCGGCACTACAGACAAAGTTGAGATCGGTAAAGATTCGATTTGACCCACCGGGGTGTGGAAGACCCTAGCCCAAAAACCCGACGTGCAGGGTATCACAATAACTTCTTTAAGGAAGTTAAAAATGAACTTAGTAACGAAAGAAACGCTAAGGGACGTTATACGTCACGTTTTCATTTTTCTTAAGACACTCGTGAGTCAAAAAGATGAAGGGGTAAGACATTTGACAGCACACACGTTTCAGCTCGGGTTGATTATCAAGATGGCTTTAATTCAATCAATAATGGCTTCGCGGGAAGGGCAATCTATACTCGAACCCTTCGGCCATTTTCCAAGAGTAGGAAAGCACGAAGAGGTAGATTCGAGATTGCAATTTGCCCTGTAATAAAGGCTTCATTAACGAACCAACAAGAAGAATCAATGATAGCAACGGAAACTTGAAAAATTCCATTTCAATCCGATTATACTACATTTTTTTCAATTAGGTAAAAAATAATTTGAATTTAGTGGAAAATATAGATCATATTTTTATCTTTTTTTAGCCCTGTTCTGCAAGCCAGCAACATCTTGGGTAATACTAAGTGGATTTAGGATATTCCCATCTACCGCCAGATTCGAAACGCTATTTTTTCCTACTAATATTTAACTTTTCATTTAAAAACCATTTTTTTAATGTATACAGGCTTATCCAGCGTAAACTAACAGCGGACTATGATCAAAGCAAGATTTTTTAAATTTACTTTTTTTAAAATTCTACAAAAAAACGGGTTTACATATAATTTTTAATTATCGTTGCATATCCAGTAAACAAAGTTCTGATAAGTGTTGCAACGTATAATTCTAATTAAGACTTAGTTTTAGTTTCTACTCCTTTCGAACATCTAATTATTAATCCTTTCGAAATTAATAATTGTATTTGTCACTTTTTGTTTTATGAATAAAGTAGAGAAGAAAACCTCTTTAGCTGCTGACAGCTCTCGGAAAAGTCAGAGTTAGAATATTAAGAGATTCAGAGTTTTAAGAGTGTGCATTAAACAGTATTCAAAAGGACATCACAAACCAACCAATTTGAAGACCTCCCTACGAGAACTTCCTATAGGAGGGGAAAGTATAAAGGAGGAGAAGTATAACGAAGGGGAAAGAATAAAAGGGACAAGTTTAAGGAGGGGGAAGTATAACGGTGGGTTTTTTTAACGAAAGATGTATATCGAAAGCAGTAATGTTGAATGAAGATTCGATTTCGGATTTACTTTAACCTATTTAGGACATAAATTCAATTCAATTTTCCTTCTCAAAACTAGGAATTGCTATTCGCGATCTTGAAATTTAAAATCCATGCGTTTTAGGGATTTGAAGAAAAATTCACTAAGCCGTCAAATCTCGAAAAAGTGTCAATATTTTTAACTTTCTTAAAGAAGCTATTGTTTTAGGCTAAATGTCGGGTTTTTGGGGAAGGGTCTTCAAGACCCCGTGGGGTCAAATCGATTATTGATGTATACCGATCTCAACTTTGTCTGTGGTGCCGGCCGGCCGTCCGTAGCGATTTTCACAAACCGATTTTCACCTTTTCACATAATCTTCCTAAATAGTTAAACAAAAAATATGAAACGAGAGCGATTTTTTAATTTCGAAAAAATGGCGGAGATTTGTCAGTTTAAACCTTCAATTTTCCAATTTACGGCCACAATTATTGTGAAATTGGCACAATTGGCCTCAAAATTTTGTGGAAAATGATGGAAAATGTGGCCGTAAAGTGTTCCGGAAAAATTCAACGTCTAGCCGGACAGAACCACAGCTTGAGAACACCCTGTATGTAAATAAAAGTACTGGATTGAAGAGCTTTCAACGAAAACTTCCTTAAAGAGAAGAACGATATAGGGGGGGAAGTATATAGGAGGGGAAATATAACGGAGGGGATGTAAAACGGAGGGGGAAAATAGGGAAGTATATAGGAGGGGAAGTATAAAAGAGGGAAAGAATAAGGGAGGGGATGTATTTTTTACGAAAAATTTCCGGGTTTTTTTCTTTTATTTAACAAAAATTTTTTTTTCTTCGAAAAATTTTTAAGTTCTTTTTTCGAAAAGTTTTAAGTGTCAAGGTAGAAAGAATGGGCTCTTTGGCTTAGGCATGTGCCTCTCGTAATGGGTAGAGTATGAAATTTTCCATAGTAAAAAAAACGATAAAAAAAGTGGCAATTTTTTTACACTAAAAATTCGTAAAAAATATAAGAAGTAATTGGTGAAAATCGGACCAATGGAAAAATACTACAGACGGCCGGCCGGCACCACAGACAAAGTTGAGATCGGTCAATATTCGATTTGACCCTCCGGGGTCTGGAAGACCCTTCCCCGAAAACCCGACGTGGAGGGTATAACAATGACTTCTTTAAGGAAGTTAAGAAACGATGTCTTGTATTTAATAACGGAATTCTGCACATTTGCTTTACATTGTAGAATGAAATTTCGTAGGATTCATAATAATTACTGTAGCAATCGCAACTACTTTTAATACTAATAGCTAATGCTATTACTTGAGTAATATCTCAAGTTAATCACGTCACGCGCTTCTTGAGTTGATGATTAAAACACGTCTTTATGTGACTTAGGATAATTTGTCAGTGGTGCTTTAGCATTTAGGTTCAATTTGAGGGACCGCAGATCGAAAAACACTGGAAGACCCATTATTAAAAGGTCTCCATGGTATTATATAACTTCCCTTTGAGAATGTTAATAAATAAAAAATAAAGGTACAAGATACCCCAAAATACGGAGAAAAGGCGACCAAAGGGAATCGTCTGGTAGCTACACACGTTCCGGTAATTTTTAACCACAAAGCCTCTCGAAACCGACCCCAAGATTGAAGTTTCTGGGACAAAAAAATTCCTTCCATTCTTATTTATTAAACTAGTAATAACGAAGAGAAAAAGAAAAAAAAAAAAAAAAATAGAATAGAACTAATAAAATCATTAAGAGAGAGTTTTTTCTCCGAAATAATTATAATTAAACTCGCATAAAGAATGATCACTCTATCAAATGTAATAATCACTGGGCTTATCAGGGGATCTTGAAGAGAAATGGGATGATTAACGGACGCGCGCGGCGATAACCCCATTTGATAGTAATCCAATAAATGAGTAACGAATCAATTGAATTTTCAAATTTACCCTCGAACGGGAAATGTAAACCATAACATTTTCCACGAAATGCCAGCCATGTACGAAGTATGATAATTCATAAAATCATGTCATTACATTTGACCCTTTTAAGTCTGTTTATTTGGAGTTTTTGAGTGAAAATGTTTTATCGGGACATGGGTGAAATTTGAAAACGGTTTAACGTCATTAAAGGCAGACACCTGTGCATACCGACAGGCCCCGAAAATTAATCGTGATTTTTTAGATTTTTTTATGAAAAGTACTAATTTGAAGAGCTTCCTACGAACTTACTTAAAGAGAAGTAAAAATAGGAGGGGGAAGTATAACGGAAGGGGATGTATAATGGAGGGGGAAGTATAAGGGGGGGAAACTACAAAGGAGGGGGGAGTATAACGGAGGGAGAAGGTTTTTTTTTTTTTATTTATTTTTTTCGACAATTTAAGTGTCAAGGTAGAAATAATGGGATTTATACACAAGAGAGATCCTCTGGTAACGGGTGGAAGTATGAAATTTCTCCCTAATCAATGTTGATATGTTTTTACACCAAAAATTCGTAAAAAATATAAGGAGTAATTGGTAAAAATTTGGAAAATCAATACAACGGTTCGGCCGCAGCGCATTTTTTAAAATTTCAAACAGACATATCTCCGCCATTTTTTCGAAATTCAAAAATCGCCCACGTTACTATCTTCTTCACCGGATAAAGAAATCAAGTGTGAAAATTGGTTGAAAACTGTGGCCGTAAAGTACTCCGGAAAAACATGCTACGGCCGGCCGGCACCACAGACAATGTTGAGATCGGTAAAGATCAATATTCGATTTGACCTCAGGGCTCTGGAAGACCCTTCCCAAAAACCCGAAGTGGAGGGTATCACAATAACTTCTTTAAGAAAGTTAAAAAGAGAAGTAAAAGCAGGGGAAAGAAAGAGAAGGAAGAGAATTTTTAAAAAATCTGTTTTTGAACAGGGATTTTCGGTAAAAATTACAACTTCCTACATCCCCTTCGAAAAGTTTTGAGGGAACAAAGAAAACATTTTTATTGGATTTTGAACCGTTATTACGTGTCGGAATCTTAAATAATTAAGTATGCAACAACTAAGTTACTGACGTTGCGGGTTTCGGTTACTAATTGACTCGAATCGCTGTAACAAACCCCACCCTCATCCTCTCAGGCGTTTACAACATGAATATCACTATCAAACCATATTGTATATCTTAGGTTTCTGAAGTTAGTAGGTACATCTTTTTTCAAACTGCATAAAATAAATAATTATTATACATAAGAATTGATCAATACCTTTTGTGGAATTTAGTCCATAATCGTCGGAACCTGAAACAGAAGAAAAAAACCGATTAATTTTTTCAAAAATAAAAGCGTGGATGGGAAATTTGCAAGTTAAAGGAAGATTCTGTAAAAATCGGGGCGGGGCGTAAAGTGTTCCAGAAAACTGGCGACGGACGGCCGGCACGACAGACAGTACAGATCATCACTTTTGAGGAAGTTAAAAACTGTGGTCGAATACG